>JNEK01002999.1:0-108143 GCA_000697295.1 Mucor indicus B7402
AAAAAAAAAAAAAAAAAAAAAAAAAATGGATAGCGTCTTGTTTTATTTTACAAAGAAACAAAAAAATGTCTGAACCTACTAATGCTGGTATTATTGAAGTTGGTGAAGAACGATGGATCCCGGGATCTCGACGTGCTGATGGTACGTATCGCAAAGAACGCAAAGTGAGACCAGGCTTTGTTCCTTTGGAAGATGTAAAACGCTATAGTAATTCTGTTCTTGAATCCACCAAGCAAGCGCCCACCATTCCCGGTGCAAAAAAGTCAATTCCTGGTGTTAAAAGCGAAACTAAACCCACTAGTAAGCCAGTAGCCGCTCAAACACCACCCAGTGGCAACCAGACAAAAGAAAAGAAAATAAAGGCCATCAATAAAAAGCTTCGACAGATTACTGATTTAGAACAAAAGTTAATCAAGGGTGAAAAGCTAAACGAAGAGCAACAAGAAAAAGTGAAAAAAGGAAAAGCACTAAGAGCAGAATTAGCACAATTAGAAGCCGAAAATTAAAAAATAACATACAATTGACGATTAAAAAAAAAAAGAAGATTAATACTATGATTGATAGAATGTGTGTCCACCATGAGAAGGAAAGAATGGCTTTTCAAGAGATGATTGAAAGAAGAGGGGGGGGGGAATGAAGGAAAGAGATGAAGGGGTAGGAAGAACATTTGGAGGAGTCAGACATCCAAAAAGACCTTGCCTTTTGCTACCTTGGATAGTTAAACTGGTGTGATCTGGAAGACAACCTCGGGAAATCCAACAGCAACAGACATGCATCATAATTGAGTGTAAATACCCTACCATCCCTGTATTTTAAGTAAAAGTCTGCGTATTTCCATCAACGACATTCAAGTGTTCTTAATTTCATTTTCTGTCGGATTTCTTTCCTGCACGCACGAGAATATGCTTAAACATAAATTCTTGTCTTGGAAGAACGGAACGCAAGGCGTTTGTTGTTTGTCAAAGTAATTATATTCTGTTGAGTACTGTCAGAAAAGGGAGACTTTAGTGGATGCCCAATAATCTCATATTCTTCTTTTTGTAATGCTGTGCAAGTTTGCTGGTAGTCCGACACGTAATTACAAAGTAACGCTGCTAATAACAGACAGTCCAATTACTTACCTGCTCATATCCATCCAATTACGTATTTATCATTGATATCAAAGATGTTTTGGTAGGTCTCTTCAGAAATATTTCGACTGACCTTATTCAGTTCCGACTTGACTGCTCAGATTCACAAAAGATGCCCGAAAAAGCATGAATACTCATCAAGATTGTAATCATTCATGCTAAGGAACCGAAAATTGGATAAACTATTAATCCAGGCCATCAAAAAGAAAAGTATAAATAGGCTGTTCATTTTACAGGGTTTAGAAAAGTGATCTTACTATCTTATAATAAAAAGTTAAAAGAAGCTTTCATATAATTAGTTTTGTCTTACTGCCTTTGTTCTATTTCTACTAACTTCTGTGAAACAATTACTTTAGTGTGATCAAGAGGTCGATACCTTTTAGGTCGAGGTATTCGGGTATATACTCCCTTTAATTTCAGCATACACATCCCTTTTTGAGCGAGTTAACTAGACTAATAGTAAAAGTAGGGTTAACCATCTTTCTTGAAACTGAAGGTTTGACTTGTCTGTACTCCCTTTCTAATTGTCCAATTTGGATTAAACTCTTCTCTAAACCATACTGTTGAAGATAAGACCAGTTAGCTACTATAGTTCTTTAGATAGCACTCAATATTCAAACTTTATACTTTCAGAAAAGATTCGTGACATCTCTAATGCATAACTCGTTATCTTCAATGTTGGTGGGTGTGTCTGCGGTCTTAATTAATTTCATAACACAAAATCATCGCAAAACTTGCTCCAGTGACCATAAGCGTATCTTTTCCTCTAAAGGCAAAAAATATTGGTATTATTGCATTTTAGTTAAGAAACTGTCTTCTTTACCTAGTCCATGGATGAAATAAACCTGTAATTTATAAAAAGTGACAAGTGACCCAAATTCAAAAACGTGAGCGACTTTTTGAAGTATGGCCAAAATGCCAAACCCCCCCCCCATTTAACATGGCCTTGAGTTGTTCGAGCAATTTCGGAAAGTTCAAAATGCCCATTCACCTCTAGAATTGGGAGTCCTATTTTCCTCCTCCTCCAACCCAAGCTGTATAGTAACCATCAGCGTTGTAGCTGTATGATTTCAATTCTTCATCATTTCGACAAACGATCTCTTTTTATATAGCTTGGATATTATAATCACCTACTTCAAAGTAAAGAGTCTTGTTGTTGCTGTACTTGGTGACGGTTTTGAAAAGTTGACATAGACGATTTGTACCTAGAATAATCCGATTCGCTTTGACATATATCCACTTTTGTTTCTGGGAGTTAACAGGTACCCCCATAAGAATTTTGATTATTTTTGCCAAAAACAAAACGTTCTGGTCTTGGTAGTACTTGCTCTGAGATGACATGATAGAAAATGTCAACATCATCTGTAGTACGTTCGACGCTCTACGTAAATAGTACGACGTTAGCATATCTGCTATAGGAAAACGCGCATGTTGCTCCACCTGGTCCTTTTTTTCCGTATCATGTGATCCTCACTGCTGTTAAAGTAGAAAGATGATAGTTACTATCATGAAGTAACTATGTTTAATAAAGTACATGCTTTTTTCAACAATAAATTTAGTTACTAGTAAGCACGTTAATCGTAATTTGCTGCCTTATGTTACCTTAAAAATTGACTTGGATCATTAATGTTCGTTGTTAAATCAGCATGGTCAAAAGCCACAAGACAGACTTTTGGCATGTCTACAATAAATTGTAGCATAGCTAAGAGATGTTAGCAGTTACAAAGCTACATGACGTCAAGTATTTAACTTGTGTATCGCCACTTGTATTTAGCTTGGCCAACGACTCGCTGTCTTTCTTTTTATCTCTTTCGTTGAATGGGTCGCTCGCTCTACGGCGTGCAGACACGAAGATATGGTCTACTGCTAATCTTTCTTTCAGCCTGCTACTCATTGCTTCTAAAAGTTTACTTCTCTTGATGTTATCTTTTGTAGTTGGGGATTTCCTGGTATAGCCAATCATGGTGTAGTCTTCATCCTTCAAACTTTGAACAAGTTTTTGGTACGCTGGTAAACATTCTGCAATTCCATTAACTATAGAATCTACAAATTTACAAGTAACGTCGATTGAACATTAGTAGAAGCCAATAAACAAGGTAATTTTAAAGGCTCTTACCAATAAACTACTTCTTCAACATAAAAAAAAAATCCTATAGTCAACCTCTTACCATCATTTGTCTGTCTCCTTTTTCGGGCTACTTTCAGAAAATTCAATTTCCTGTGGGAGCACCACTTAGTGAATGATAGAATAGTTATTTTATCAAAGAGAGATGTATATTTCCACACAGTAGCCAAGATTTGTTTTTGTGATAGTCATCTGCTGACATTCATACATGTTTTGATTGCTAGGATCAAAGGGGAGATATACTACATTGAGGAACTAAACAATTTGTACGGAAGCTGCTTAAAGAGAATGTTAACATCACCAGATGTTATGCTTTACGTTTACACTTACTGAGTAATGTTTGAACAGCAAATAATTCATTTGCAGTTATGGATTTTGGAATTTCCTTGGTATATCTATGATATCTCAAAGGATTTTGTTATTTACACACGTCCATTACACACGGTAAAGAAGAGCATATCCGTTATTAAGGGTCATTCAAAATCCAAGGCTTCCGTACAATCTTGTTTTTCTTTCAGTGAATTTCCTTCTTGCATGATATAGGTTTGCATAAAATGTAGCTAGGACTATAATCTCTCAAAGTAATGAGATGACTGGAAGTTGGTAGGTCAGTAGGAAGTTTTTGAAATTTAACTTTTCTCTTTTATATAGTTTACAAATGATTTCTTGCAATAAAAATAGCTAGCGCACTTAACCGTTGTTTCATAGTAAAGAATTCCTTCGCTGACCATTCGACTTTGTCCCGACTTTTATCTATTTCCTAAAACTGAGTTGGTGCTATTAGAAAGAACGGCTCCTTATTACGTGGCTTGGTATGCATGTAGTATAGAACTTCTCATTTGAGATCCAAGCTAATGTCATATATGTCCTATTCAAATACTTGATTGATATAGTACAATGATCTTATAACTCTTGTATAACTAGCTGCTCCAGTTAATGAAGTAAACACAGAAGCACTAAAGAGATCCTTCCTTCTGAAAGCATACTCAAACTATAGCCTAGGCAATATACACGTTAAACAAACAAGAAAAAGAAGTTATGATTTGTTTTATTATTATAAAGCATGCATGTGAAAATTTAAGAACTACGCGAAAAAAAAAAAAAAAAAGAAAGTGGATCTACATATAAGTGGTATAGACACAGATTACTGCTATGACTCTACCTACTATAAAAATAGTTAGATATATAGTGTTAATAAAAGTAATAACTAGCGATAAAGAGAAAGGCTTATAGTGGTATAAAATCAGGCGAACACTTAACAAACATCATAAAGACATTCAGTTTCCCAGCGTTTTCATCATAAGTTATACCGTAAGATAAACCAAAAATACACCATGGTACCATCGTACTCCTTTTGGTATCTTTGGCCCCTCACAGCATTGTGGATTCAGAGATGTGTCGGTAGAAATAGATTTATCATTATGAGCTCAACAGTACAGTGAATTTTCTTCATAACCACAAATAAACGACTGTAAGGAGCCTAGTATACCATCAGAATAGAGAGGGCACCATGGCTACATATAAATGATTATATCTTACTCTACTAATCAGAAAAGTATGGTTTCTCTGTCGTCATTATAATCAGAACAGATATTTACATCACATAATAGGTTACATTTTTTCATCATTATTTGGTAGAGTAGAGATACTTATGAGTATAGATATTTGTATATATAGTTACCTTTTTTACGCCATACGCGTTTTATACATGTACTTTTTGCATATACCGTACATGTATACAGAGCCTTTTCACAGTGAAAAATGAGCCTCTCTTTGCAGTTTTTTTTATTATGAAAGGTCATTTAAGCACTATAGCTACTAAGGGCTGAACATGCAATAACAACAAAAAGTACTTTGCAAAAGAAAGAAAAAGAAAATAAAGTCTGATTGGGCAGCCCCTATTTATTATTGTTTTTTTTTTTTTTTTTAACAAAGCCTAAAAATAGAAACAATGCTATGCTGACAATGAAGCTGTTCTTACTGTTTGCCTTTTGAATAACGTGTCTAAGTTTATTAGAAGGGTTTAACAGAAGACATGCTTTATCTACTTGTTTTGAGTAGAAAGGTGACACAGGCTTTTTTTTACAATACATTTTGCTAATGAGCCCTTTGTTGACAAAAAACAAGAAAAAGAAACGTGTGACCCTCCCTTTTTCACTATTAACTTGTTTCAACTGCTTTCGTGACTTTCAATAATAGAAGATCTGCGCATCAAAGAAAGTATATTGAACCAAAAGGATGGATTGTGCTCACAAGTGACTCTTATTAAACTTCATGCAATAGTAAAAAAACGCTGTTAAGGAGGTTTGTTTGAGACAACCATACTTTTGGAATTTTTTACCTTAAGAAAGCCAAGATACTCAAGTGTAAAAGAAATAAGAGCGGTGAACTATGCTTTGTAGAATGGACGAGCAGGACCGCTAAAAATTAACACAAATACGTTTCACATTGGCTAATATCTGGGAAAATCATACATTTTTTATCGTTATATGAACAAATCTAATGGCCGTCAAATAAAGGGGCAACCCTTCACTTCATTACCGACGGGCATTGGTTTCCTAGGCAACGTAAAGATGGATTTTTTTAAAAAAAAAATATTACTAGCTTTTCTGTTGCCATCAAACAGTGGAAGTCACGAAAAGCAAAAAGATCTATAAAAAACATAGGAATGTACAAAAAATGAGCATATAAATAAACAGCAGTATTTTTTTTTTTATCAGAATGTAGCTATTATTGTAGCATACGCAAGATCTATAATTTAATTTTAATTAATTAAACAAAGAGGTTGTTTTTCTTGTATTCTTCATGGAGGTATTTCAGGTATAGCACCGAACTACTCATTAAAAAGAAATGATAGTCAAGGTTGCAAGTACGTGTGCTATTGCACAAAAAATATTCTACATGTTTCCTTTTCCTTGTTATTTTCATTTCGCTCTAACCCTCTTTAAAATTTCACATTCATATAAAAAAAACTCTTTAACTACTATCCTATTTTCTACCTTAACTTTTTTATTATTCTTCATGAAAGTGACCCTAATGCATCACTCAAAGACCTATGCAATCACTGATTTTGAATAGCTGCAAAACGACTCAATATGAAAATGGTTTACCTTGGTGATAAACAAGTTTTGGCTGTTAATGCCTTCATGAAACAAAAAGTTTTCTAATCCTGCTGCTGAGTATACCAGCAATATAATTACAATGATTCACTCTTGAAAGACCAAGAAGTACATAACTGCAAAGTAATCTCCAAAAGCCTCGCTTTGTTCAGCATATGATTTCTCCGAAACGAATGAAGGAAACGATTGTGTGTCTCTTACTCTTCCCGAATTACATCGAGGTAGTTACAATGATGTCCAAGAAGAAGAGCTTTAATAAAGGAGAGCCCCACAAATAACCCAATGTCACAGCCTTGGCTCTCTGGAAGATAGAGATTCGACTCCATGCTCCTTAGTGCTATTACCACGGCCAAACCTTCCATCCAAAATGTTCCATCGTTTCCCCAGGACACTAGTCGGATCCGCGAAACGGGCTTTAGCGTTGTTGTTTTTGCTAGTCAAAAGAAAGCAGCTCACTGCAGCATTAAGAACGTGTATTCAAAAAATGGAAAAAAAAAAAAGTATTAAACAGGCATTTAAACAAAAGAAGACACACTTCAAGGGCATCATTTGGTCTTTCATTGGTCTGGTAATAAACGCAAGAGTGTCTTTCGCAAAAATGTGAACACTTTCAAACAAATCACTGTTACATATGTATTAACGGTTATTGTCTTAGTCTTTAAAAAGTGTAAGCGAAATTTTCCAAACAGATGGTTTCCAAGCTGACTTGAATCAAAGCGGCAATATTAATGTAGCCACCAGCATTGGCTCTCAAGCTGAAACTATACTGGTGAAGGCAATAACGAAGATAATTAGGCAATTGTTAGTGCCAGCACTGAAATGCCTAATCTTAAGAAACCAGTCACTGCTGCCGATAGTTTCCCCATTGAATCATGCGTCACCTATTCTTTCACTTTTGATGACTTGTTGGACAAAGACATCAGCTTTGACAGACCGTATGAATCAATAAAAGTTCGGTGCTATGGTTATTTTGCAGATGAGATGACACAAGGGGAAGAGAAAACCAAAATAGTCAATTCTGGTTTATTGGAAGTATTAAAGGCCTTGAAAATTAATCGAATACATGTACTCTCGGTCCATTAATTCACTTGTCTCTACCCCACACTAAATCATATTTTTGTGTTACCATGTAACACATCTTATTTTTGTATACAAATAGAGAGTTTTTCCCTCTATTTTCTTTTTTGGCGTTCTGGAACGAAGTGTAAAAAGCCATTTGGTGTGGAGTCAAAAAATAAAATAAAATATATAAAAAGTATTTTTTTTTTTTTTTTTTCAAACAATAATGTCTGGGAAGTCAATCAGCAAACTATGTTAAGAATGACAACTGAGCGAGCTCCTTCGGTTGCTTTTGATTGAGTAATTAAGAATGAGTCTAACCAGACGGCTATTGAGCATTTTTTAAGCCTTTTTAATAATAATACAGCACATCAATTGCTGAATATCGGTGTTCTCAAAAATTTAGCTTTACAACTTGGTGCTCGTTACGTGATGAGGATTGATTTGGATACTGCTGACGACTTGTGGATGATGCCACGGGATAGCTTAATAGAATTGACTACGAAACTCAAAGAGAATTAGAAGACAATACCGATAATATGTGTAAACCGTTACGTACATGGATCCGCTTCGAAGATGAAAGAAGCGGTATAGAATTAAGAAAACAGCAGATGAATATAAGATGTAAGGTTCATGCTGAAGAAGACTCTTAGACAATGTTGGAACCTTATACGACCATCAGTTGCGTATTAGTAGAAAGCAATTTCCAGTAGTTCCCGCAGAAGCAGGATACTATACACAAAAGACAAGGTGGAACATATTAGAAAGTAGTGGTTTATGACGCTGGAAAAAGAGGAATAAATAAATCCGTCCTGTACGTTGCTTGTTCAAGATCTTCGTCAGCATCTGGCCTTAATTTGACTTCCAAAAATAACAATTTTTTTCCTCCCAAATAACTTGTTTTCTGATATACTAATAAAGACCTATGCAACAAAATACGTCGGCATTCTACTCCTACGGTAAGATTTGTTCCGTGTCACTCTAACCTCACGGAATCTCAAGGCTTTAAAGTAATACTTATCACCAGATGTTCTATCATTCAACGAAACCTGGAATCTCTCTACAGGTTTACTAGAAATACCGGGATTCAAACTGGATGCTGCATTAGATTGTACCAATACTAGAAAAGCAATTGGCGCACACTGCTACATAAAAGAGAGTATAATAGAGTTGGCCGATATATTCCAAACCTTAAAATTGTTTACCAACAATTTAAATAACTCAACAGTAGGCGTCGCATTGATGTTTGTCCAACAGATATTATACTGCAGTATCTATGCATCCCCTGACCACCGATCAGATTTACAAATGATCTTGTATACATTGTCCTGTGCTACATCTAAGCTCCGATATACCAATATTATCGTTGCTGGTGATATCGATATAGATTTCAATAAAGATTCTATATAAAAACAAAATCTGCTAAACTTCATGAAAACCGAGGGTCTAGTGAGTTGCCTTCTTCCTCAAGTTAGAAGCACTACAAAAGGTAGTACATCTATTTATAATATTTTTACAAATAGTCAAAATATTATTCAAAGTGGAAAATATGTCTCATTCACAAGCTATCACGATCCTTTGTACTTATGCTTTTGCAAATATAAACCAATCATATTTTAGATAAACGAACATTTTTCTGATTTAACTAGCGTTGCAAAACACTGTCCCTCGTTTCACCACATCAAGCGAGTTTTTCTTTATATATCTTAATTCAAATGGCCGGCTCAAAAAATAGCACCGTTACGGTATAAAACTAAGATTACTTTTCTCGCCGAGCAATAGATCCCTACGGTGTCCAAGGGAGGATAGATATAACAAAAATCCAGAAATGTAAATATATAAAATTCAGAATGAATCACCCTCTATTTCAGTCCAGTCATTTAAGCTAAAAACTGATACTCATTGAATGCGAGATTGCTGGATCAAGCCCCCCACCCAAAAATATTAGTAATTTTATTATAGATAAGGCTCTGCGAAGGTCTTTATAGGCGTAATAATTAAGAAACTCAATAGTATCGAGGAAAAGCTTCGAAATATTTTATTATTGTCCTCTGAGAAAAAACAGATATGCAAGAAACGCTGTTTGATAAATCTTAAGATAAATCATCCGCAAGAAGACCAAACCGGAAGAACGTATACTCACCTAATTATACCGCCTTTGATGTATATGCAAAGTTCCTTGGCGGAGAAAACATGGTAGGAGGCACTTGATCTTCAGACAATATACCTAAACGTGCAAATTAGTTCTAGAATAATAATTGCCTCTTTTGGAAAGCTTCTATACTGAGTATGGATAATAATGTTCGCTAGGATCAGAGCCTTATAAGCCGCTTACATTTATGAACTTATCGCTAATATAGGCAATAAAAGAAAGATTCATTGACTATACATGGCATATATATCACAATCGAGAGCTTCTGTTGATGCTGTTGGTTTTCTGTATTTTTCCACACAAAGAGACACGCTGTTCTTAGATGGTTTTTGTACAGTTACTTTCCTAAACACAAGTATTAAAGTCTATTGTATCTAGCTCCACATACCTATTTCGCTCTAGAAAAAGCACAATCAAATTGGCTAATAGCTTTTTATATAGTTACTCTTCTAAATCATGTTTCTCATTAGACATAAAACAGACACCATGATTTGACGCGACATTACATTTCAATGAGATGAAATAGCATTTGAACCAATCAAGTTGCATCGTCATAAGATCTTACCTTTTTCTAAGGGGAATAAAATGTAGGAACTACATGACAATGTGGTAATACAATAAAAGTAGGCAGGTAATTTCAGCAGCAAGTGTCACTCTACCAGAAATGTTACCGCGTAAAATATATCAATATCACACGCAGTTAAGTTCTTTAGAATGAAGAAAATAAAAGCTAGATGGTTACAATAAGTCTGCATTAGATGCTTCTATTTAACTTAACCTCATGCATAGAAAAAAGTTGATATTTATTTCCTAGGAAAGACGAAAATTAAGTAAACTAGCAACAATAAAAAAAATAATATACTAGAATTGTATATATAGAGTTTGTTTTGACTATATGTTACTTAGCTGGAAGAATTACCACCACTTTTATAATGGTGACTACTTCATAATAATAGTGATATGCATAGGGATAGGTTCTTAAAGCGCTTTAGGACCATATATACATGTAATATAGCTTTATAGGAACAGTGTTTTAACGTGATACAAAGTATATAAATTCATGCAGACTTACACCCAGTTGGTAAAGGAGAGATCTGTCTCTTTATTTTATATGACAAAATGTAAGATAAGGTTGAAATTCTAGATAAGAATAGCAAATCAAAAACTGCGCTAAGCCCCATTGTTTGTTATTGTTTCAAAATTTTAAGGGGTGAATGTAACAAAAAAAATTAAGGGCCAAAAAAAAAACAACAATGAACTATAAATAAGCATCTTCCTTGCTGATTTATTTCCCTCTTTCTTCCTCATAAGATTTATTTTATCAGAAGCCTTTTCTTTCTTTATTCTGTTATAAAATCACTCTGAAAAATCTCTGATTAATATGAACTGTAAGTATAGAAAAACACTTTTATGTGAACATTTGAACTAAAAACTGGCGCAATACTTTAGTCCATTTTTACAAAGAATCTTCACAAAGAACAACCGTCATGTCTGCAGCTAATGCTCAGAGTGCTATTCAAGAAGAAGTTATTACTTCAATTCCAGGCGTACGCCCTCACTCAACTTTCAAGCATGAACATTTCATTGCAAAAAACATGAATCGCCCTGATTTCCATACAGGTGCTTATAACCACATTCAAGTCCAGCCATTGGCTTCTTCTCTTTCTCTTATTGGACCTCAGCAGTTGCTACAATTAGGCACTCATTTTTACGCTGAGCGTCGACAAAATGCACAAGATGCGTCATTCTTATCATCATCAAGTTATGCTACCATAGCAAACGCAAATAAAATCTACAGCGCGTACGACCAACAAATAATTGATCGTCTTCACCCAAAGTACGCTTATCAACAATCAAATCATTCTCATGATTCAATCTTTATTAACGACGATTACAACAAAAACATAAACAACCCTATTATGTTTCTTGCTCTATATGCTATGGCATCATCAAACGAAGCCTCTATTCAAGCCCAAAAACAGCAACATACCTTGACTGATGGCACCATGTTCGCAAATAGCAACAGTAATCAACTGACTTATATACCCGTATACGGTAACCCAGTAGTAGCTCGCTACCAAACTGCCAATACTACCAAAAGGGAATCAAAGCGAAAATGGAGCGATGATCATGATGAGCATTGTGGCATAATGCCAAACGAACAATCTATTGATACTTCGTATCGTGTAACAAAAAAAAAGAAGGTAGGCCAAACTACTAAAAGCAGTCTAACCGCTAATACCAGCAAACCTACTGGAGATAGCAAGACACCAAAAAAGAAGACGGCTGTCAGTAGCAATAAGAAGCAAAAGGTTGGTGTCGCGTCCGCTAGTACAAGAGCTCCTAGCCAAAGAAAAGCAGCAGCTCTTGCTATAGAGAAGATCAAAAAGAAAGTAAAGAAAGCATCAGAAGAAGGCGTTGCTTCTTTGTCTCCTGGTGATCGCGGTGAGGCAACTGCCTAAATAACCTGGTTTTCCCTCTTCCTGGTCTCCGCTGCAATCTCTTGCCTTTCGTGGTTTTATTGGTCCTAAAAGAGGAGCATTTTTGTTTTTCTTTTTTTTGAAGAATACGAATGTTGCTTACTACACAGTAGAGACAGTTATACCGCTGAAGGTATTAAGGTACTTGCATAACAATACGAATAGTTTTACATACCTCTTGTTTATTAACTTACATGTATATAGAGCCCACAATAAATGACCTTCTGCTGCTGATTGTCTCAATGAAGCAGCTAAGCTTTTGCCTTTAGCCAAACAAGAACAGATAAGGTGAAATGAATAAGCATTTTGGATCGGCTTCCAGCAATTTGTTTTAGGAAGTCGATCCGAAGCTGGCAATAAGTCTCATTGTCTCAAGGAGGACTCAAGGTAAGAAAAGCGACGTGGACACGGGTATGCAAACATGCCCTCCCCCCTTTCAAAGACTACACTTTTAGAAATTAGGGGGGGGGGTTAGAGGATGCTCCTGTCCTTCAGGCGGCCAAAGAAAAAAAGGCCGCCAGTCGTAGTCGCGATCGCGATACTAAATAAGCCTCTTTCCTTCCCATTCATCTTCCCTTTGGGAAAATTAAATATGATTAGCATATAATAAAAAATTATTTTCAATTAAAAAATATGTGTTGTTGTTCTTGCCTAAAGATAAAATCTAATAAGTTGTTATTCATTGCTCTTTTATCACAATTTTCAGCTGTTGAGAAACAGTAAATACAACTAGTTGCAATAATATTAAAATGTGCGGATCAGCCTATCGCACAAAGATCCTTCTTTTTGAAAAAAGCCAAATTGTCTGTATTTTATCGTAATAATCGAATAACTTTGAGGATGAATAAAAGCAAAGAAAATAGTCCCACCTCCCAAGTTTTTGTAAACTATCACCATCTAATCTAAAAAATTTACCAGCTTGGAGCTATTGGCTTTTTTTTTTTTGGTTCCCTCTTTTCGATCATTTGATTAATATATCATAGCACATATTTTCCAAATGCTTTCCATAGAACAATCATTAACGAAAGAAGCTCTGCCGACGACTTTGCCATCGTTGAATTATAATGGAGCGAAGCTGATTTTGAGGCCGCTGTGCTATGTATTTCTCTTTTTTTTCCCAAAATAAGCCTCAATAAAAGCTTCCTTCATGGCACAAAGTTGCAGATTCAACATGGAAAGGCTCTTTGGATTGATAAACTGGTACTTTTCGATAATGTGGCTGATGACGAACTTTCCTTCCAAGAGCAACTTACGGTGGTCATTTCGAACCTCCGCACTATCTAAATATCTTCCAACTTCAATGCAGCTCAAGGTTTATATTTATAGGTCAACTCTTGGTACAGGTTGATTTACATATGCAAATAGCAAAATCCAGCACTGTAAACTGGCTCTTTGTTTCTTGGACTAGATGGTCTATTTAGATAATGCACACGCTCCATACATTATTATTCCTAGTCTTTTCATAATTTATGTAAATTCGGTTAACATGGGAATTGATACAAATGTTTACTGTTGTTTGAGTAGTACACTTCCAAGTTGTATGTATGACAGTTTTGCTAATAATGCATAATGTATCAAGGTACTGATAACCTTCGATCCTTATTTAAGTTTCCATCGCCCAAGCTCTTCAAACACGTGTGGTTGACCTACTAATTCTCCTTTCACTGCTCTTTTATAAAAGACAATATCCCATGTATCAGGTGGTGCTATAGAAGCAAAATAAGCGTTTGCAAACTCTTCAATTTGCTCATATATCTTATTGTGAAGAACATCATATTCCCATTGTTGTTGCTGTTCTTTCGTTGCTCTCGGTTCATCCCAATAGGCCAGACTAACGTGATTAATCCCCTTGAGCCTAATATTAGATACAATAGGACGACACTGATTGGCTAAACTAGTCATCATTGTGTGATAGTCATCAGGTACACAAACTGGGAGAAGCAAGTGTATAGGTTGTTCGCCCTTACGCACAAGAAAACTTTTCAGCCCAATGATGGGTAAAGAGGATAGTTGTGTTGTGTTTATCTTATCTTCAAGGAGCTTTAAAATGGCATTTTGCTGCTGTTCATTATCGACGTTGAAAAAGCCTGTCATTGTGACATGACAAGCGTATTTATTAGCAGTGCTTGTTCCAAATTTCTCTTGGCATTGATGGAGGAATGTGTCTACCTTGGATTTGAATGATGCATCAGGTTCTAGATATAGAATGAGTTCTATGCTTTTCATTACTTGAAAGAAAAATTAAAGCGAGTAATTTTTTAGGGCTGCAAAAAAAAGGACATAACGTTTTGGAAATCTGTAGCTGCTATTTTCAAAGTCCTTTTTCAACAATATTCTCAAACGATGGTAGCTTGGCTCTGAAGATTAAAATTTTTTTGGACTTTTTTAATTTAGAGCAACCACAACTCGAAATTTGACCATTTCTCGCCAGTCGAGTTAGATTTCCTTGAAATACGATATGCCTAATAGTAAAAATAGCTCATGTATTGAATTGGTACTGAGCTCAAATATGTCAAAGCTAAAGTAATAAGCAAAAATTTGGATATTTATGCTATATAATTTTAGAACTCTACGTTATGTAAACCATCAAACAGAAAAAGACCAGAGCGTATTATAAAAACAATCTTACTTGGTGTTCCTTGAAGTCAAAACAGTATGGTAAAAAGTGTAGAATCAGTAACCAACTGTTAGTTACATACATGGTTGATTTTCTAGCTGTAGGTAGGAGCAGTCATGCACTTCTTAATTGCAATATTACACATTGAAATTATAGATCTCCTAAAATGAAAACGAGAGAGAAATAATGGAAACTACTTGGCGCTATTAGCTAGGACCACGATTATATCAACTAGTCTTTTTTTTTTTTTTTTTTTTTTTTTTTTTTTTTTTTTTTTTTTTGGTGGCCTGAAGAAGACGTGTTTGTTCTAATCTTTCATCCAGTAGCTCTCATAAAGCCGTAAATTTGATAGGGCTTAGATTAGTTTCTTGCATAGCTGTGTCCTCCTCGCTGTTGTTATATTCAAATCCGTCCCCCAAAAAACAAATGCATCTTGAGACTTTTCCATGGTTTCCCACAAGAAGTTGTTCGAGGCAGAAGAAAAGTCTTCACTAGTTCATATTCCCATTGTTACTCAGGTCAAGGTAACAGCTAGGCTATTTTTGTGGGATGTTCTTCTGGGAGTTTTTTGAGAAAATCTCGTAGTCTGGGCTGTATGCATATAATTGCATACATATTATGTAAAGCATATCCATATATTTGTGTAAATATGTATAGCGCGCAAAGTCAATAAAGTTTAACTATCATGTATGTATATACTGAAGAAGAAGACAAACATTAAAGTTGATTTTGTGGGCAAGAATTTCATGAGTGAAAAGGTATCAGGCAGGTCATTGATGGCTGGTGATGTAGATATATGTATTCATCAGCTGTCAGAATAATTGTTAAGCTGGCTATTCTGTTATCTAAAGCAAAGCTAACAGAAGCCAAATTGTCAAAGACAAAAAATTTTAGAGCCTGTGAGTATGAGTTTTATTTGCGACAGAGAGATACTTTCTCTGAAAATATTACTATTTGAGGCTTAACAAACTAGGAACAAATATCCTCTTTGTTTAAAGAATAAATACCTGAAATGCCAATGTTCGATATTGCGAGATCGCAAAACAATTTTCGACAATGTGGAACAAAAGGGATAAGTGAGATCAAAGAGATTAATGAGGTAAAGTAATAGTCATCCGCATTTTTTTTTGTTAAAGCAACCACCTGATAACTAGACTGCTTAAAGTCTTGACTAAGCTATATTGATCTTGCGCTTTTCTTGGATCTGTCTTTTAGATAATACGAATACTGATGTAGCAATAAGTTGGAACGGCACTCAATAAGAGCAAACAAATTGTCAGCGCAAAGACAGAAGATTGTAGTTAGAGATAGTAGTATAGTGTATGGGCTATTTTACATTCAGTTGGTCATATAGAAACTAACTACCTCGATTGCAGTTAACACGGAAGGGCTATTATGAATAATATATGATCATTTAAAAATGCTCAAGTAATAGATAAATAAAGCCAATAGCCGCGGGTTACTGTACGTGCGAACTACTTTATTGATGGCACATAAGCTCTAGTTAACAACAATGATCTTCTATACACTATTCTTATCAACCTGTCATTTTTCCCTGTTATTCTAATTTTTTGGGCTCTTTGAGATTGTATGTGCTCATTATTTCAAGGTATACATTGTAACTGCTTGTTAGGTACAGGCAAATTGGGAAATAGTGCCATTTTTGCTTAGCTGATTCTCTTTATATATTAAGCTTACATATTGAGGGAATTTGGGCCTCACTATATCTTAAGTCCTTTTTTATGCCGTATAGCTTTACAGCTACTATATGGGAGGTGTTCTGATTACTCAAAAACTTGCGGGTACATATGTATTCATGTACTATATAATTTAAAAACCTATATAATGGAAACTATATCACGTAAACAAAGCCAAACATTATGCATTTTGATATGTTAGTCTTAACTCGCCGCATTCGTAGGTTATCGACAGGACATATACTTTATTGGTAATGTGTAATAAATCGTTATGGTATACTTTATAGGCAGGCAAGAGCGATCATGTATGTACAGCAACTTTAGTTAAATGCATTTTTTGAATAAATTATAGCTTGGTAGTATGAAATTCGTCAAGAAAAAGCTACTTCGCACCGCGTCCACGACTACGAGTGCGTCCACGAGCACGTCCACGAGCACGGGCACGGCTAACACCCCGACTGCTACCACGACCTTGACCACGATTATTGGCCTTCATTTCCTCGGCAACGCGAAGAAGACGAGAGTTTCCCAACCTTTCTCCCCAGTAGCTTTCATATGCATCGTCTTTGAAAGGTGCTACTTCGGTTGTTTGGGTATCTTTGTTTTCATGTCTCGTGTTCTCCTCAAACCCGCCCAAAGAGAGTACTTCTTGCCATTTTTCAACGGACTCCCAAAAAAAGTTGTTTGAGGCTGAGGCAAAATTTTTATTCACTGCCCCGCGACTATTCTTGTCGGTCCATGGCAGCAATTTCGAAGCTTCGGCTAGGTCCTCAGCCGGAAGTGTCTTTAATAGGCCTTGTAATATAGGCTAATATATATGTTAACAGATCATGTAAAACCAATCAATTTTTAATTGTTTACCTTCAGGTCGGCAGTTGCCAGTTCACTCTCCTTGCTATGAAGCAATCGATTTATTTCTTGCTGTGAAAAACTCTCTTCAGGTATAGAGAGTGGGACCTTAACAGGAGTAGAGGGAGCCAAAGCAGGGGAAGAAACACTAGTCGTTTCAGAAGAGGTTATGGTGTTGCCGACAGATTGAAAAGAAGGGTCGGTTTTCTTGCGTTCAATGACTTTTTCTACTGGCAATGACTCCTTTCGTTTGGGCTGGCCTTGGCTGGCTTCCTTATCCTCAACTTCAATAAGTTTGATAGACTTGTGACCTCTTCGACGTTTTAAAATTGGTTGAATAGCAGATTCAGCGGCAACGTAGCTACCATGCACTTGCTTACCATGAACGACAACAGGACCAAAAATATCGGTATCAGAATCGACTACAGTAATTTTATCTTTAACACTTGCAGGTGGCAATGATGATGCGTTCTCAAAGAACTCTTCTACTATTTCGGGAGATCTCCTCTCGATCTCTTCTAGAGCAGCAAGAGCAGCCTTTCTCTTGACGGGTTTTCTTAAAGCAGTAGGTGCTACGTTAGCCTCTTGCAACTCATTGACAGTAGCTTTTGTCTTCTTCTTGAGTGCCTTAGTGACTTTGGGAGGTTTGGCGGCTTTAGTATCTTTGGGAGCTTTAAGATGTTTGGAATTTTTAGGGGTCTTTGGAGCTTTAGTAGTTGAGGTATTTGCAGTGCTTTCAGTTGCTGAGCGAATTTTACGCGGTCTTCCTAGTTTTTTCTTTCTTGATATAGGAGAAGGAGGACCATTGACATCTTCAGTTGACTGTATAGGCACATATTCATCATCCATCTCTTTGGTCTTCTTAATCTTTTTTCTTGCTGAGGTCTTAGCGGCTGGAAGGGACGAGATATTAGAAGATGTTTCTTTGTTATCAGGCAATGATAAAGATGCTACTGGATTGCCGACTTGATTTTTTGGCATAGGAGCTTCAGGCTCTTGGTCTCGAACGCATTTTCCCAATGATGACACCGTGTCATTTGTAGCTTGAGGCATGAGATTGTACGTATTCTTGTTATCATCACTAAATACATCATGTTGATAATTGGGTTGTTGATTGCCATACATTAAGTGAAAACGCGCATATTGTTGTTGTAAATCATAGGCAGTGGATTTTGTATTTACTTTGGCGTTGGCAGCATAATCCAAGGAAGAATTAAAGGCTTCAGCTTGTTTTGTTTGACGTTGATTTAATGAATGACCCTGAATGTCGCTGTTGGCACCAGTGTAAAAATTTGAGCGACTGTGGGATTCTGGACTAAAAAATTCATGTTTGGAAGGTGAGTGAGGAGCTACACCTAACTGTGAAATAAAAACGTTGTCTTCATGATTACGGACACTAGATTCAAGAGCTGTTGATCTTTTTGAAAATCTTTGGTTAGATTGGGCTAAAATGTTGAACCATTATTAGTTACTTGTTGACGATCAAAGCAGTGTTTTTATTTCGCATTTTTCTATACTTACAAGTCATATTGGTTAGCAGTTAGTTAATTTCAAAGTATAAGAAATAGTTATTCAAGTGCTTTTAGCGTGTTATAGATGTATTTTCAATCAAACAAATGAGCAAATTACTGATAAAAAGTACAAAACAAAGAAAAAAAAAGAAAATTAGGCAGCAACTCAACGACAAAAATATTTTTTCCTTAAAATCCTTGATCAACAACAAACAAACAAAAAGCCTCTGAATGTGGGACTTAGGAATCGCGTAATTTGCTATTAACTAAACCTAGAGTCATTCATTTTTACAGTTAAATGTAGACCACAACTTCTTGCTTGAAAGACACGCGTGGTCTGAGGCTGCATAAAAAACACACTTTTATATACAGTAGATCCTTGACTGGCCCCTCTTGAAGCAATAATCCGTATGGCCATATTGTGTGCATAAATGACTTTAAAGCAGTCCTAAAACCATCTATACCCACTAGTTGTACGATGTAGTCAAAGTAATAGAGAAGTAGCTTTTGCCGACATGATCTAACGGACACTTCTTGCGGGAAAATCATCAAGTATTATAGATAGTATTAGATTGACAAGAGCACGCGCTTTGAGTTCTTATATAGTGTAATAGTCAAATGACAGACATGAATACTGCCATAGTACAACCATGAGCATGCAAAGGTAGGAAATGCTATAAATTGTATACACACTGGGTAGAGAGGGTATTCAACATCAAGTAATTTATACGCATATATTTCTTCCTCAACAACCAATGCTATGATATGATAACAATAAAAGTGATATAATACAGCTATATATGTAACTAGGAGAATGTGGTGACTATATGTAAGTGATCTTATAGTTATCTGTGCACAATATAATCTCCAGTATTAGCCATTTTACACTGGTATTATACAATACGTATTTACTTTTTCAAAGACAATACCGCGTTATGGTTTAATACTGCAGATTATTGCTAATAAAATGATCTTGTAACGCCTGTATAGCCTCTTTGGCTAATGAAGCAGGCACAGAAGCACCAAGGAGGTCCTTCCTTTTGAAAATACACTCGATTATAGTCTAGAAAGTACACGTAAAGCAACCAAGAAAAATAGATATATGCATGCGAACATTTAACACACACGGAAAAGAAAAAGAAAAAAGAACGTCTACTAGAAAAATAGTTAGAGATATAGTGTTAATAATAGCAATAAAGAGTAAGGCTTATTAGCGGTATGTAATCAGGCGAACACTTAACAACGCATCATAAATAGATATTTTCAGTGCCAGGTTTCTGTCATCATAAGTCATACCGTAAGATAAACCAAAAATAAACCATGGCATCATCATGTCCCTTTGGTATCTTTGGCTCTTTACAGTACTATGGATTCAGAATGTGTCGGTAGAAATATTATTATCATCATTAAGTCAACAGCGATTTTTTCGTCATAACCACAGACAAGTGACTGTAAGGAGCCTAGTATACCATCAGAATAGAGAGGACACCATGGCTACATATAAATGATTATATCTTACTCTACCAATCAGAAAAGTATGGTTTCTCTGTCGTCAGTATAATCAGAACAGATATTTACATCACATAATAGGTTACATTTTTTCATCATTATTTGGTAGAGTAGAGATACTTACGAGTATAGATATTTGTATATATAGTTACCTTTTTTACGCCATACGCGCTTTATACATGTACTTTCTGCATATACCGTACATGTATACAGAGCCTTTTCACAGTGAAAAATGAGCCTCTCTTTACAGTTTTTTTCTATTAGGAAAGGCCATTTAAGCACTATAGCTACTAAGGGCTGAACATGCAATAACAACAAAAAGTACTTTGCAAAAGAAAGAAAAAGAAAATAAAGTCTGATTGGGCAGCCCCTATTTATTATTGTTTTTTTTTTTTAACAAAGCCTAAAAATAGAAACAATGCTATACTAACAATGAAGCTGTTCTTGTTGTTTGTCTTTTGAATACCACGTACAATGCAAGTTATTAGAAGGGTTCAACAGAAGATGTGCTTTATCTATTTGGTTTGAGTATAAGGGCGATACAAGCTTTAGAGACAAGCCACCTTAATCCCTTTCCCCCCCCTTTTTTTTTATTACTGCCTTGTTTCAACTACTTTTGAGAGTCTCAATGAAGAAGATTTGCGCATCAAAAAAGGTATTTTGAACCAAAACAGTGCGTTGTGCTCACAAGAGATTTCTTAAACTTTAAACAATAGTAAAAGCACGCTGGTAAGGATATTTTGTCAAGACAGTCGTACTTTTGGAGAGTTGTAGTTAACTATAGTTTAGGTTTACCGGATAAGTATTTAAGTGGAGTTGTTGCGAAGCAGATATACACTATTTCAATGAAACAAAAGAACAGCTTATAATATCATAGTTATAGAACTTAAAGTTTAGGGGTATATGGCTGGTTTAGGACTCTTTTATAGCTGTCTTATTATCAAAGATTTCCAGGCTTTCTTTGTTAAAGGGTAATAGTGACTACTACTAATGGCGTTGACCTACATCAATTAGTAACATTTATATTGTAAAGGTACTTGCTTTTGGTCTACACCTGCCTACTCTTACTACATACCGAAATGCACCATATTAATTATATGGCAGCTCCTATAGTATTTCTATTCTCAATTAAAACTATGTTAGTACGTGAAAATTGTACTTGTACAAAGAATTTTATCTTGTTATAAACAAAAAGCGTCATGTATGCCAAAAAAAAAAATAAGTGAAACAAAGTCAATATACAACTCATCCTTTTGATTCAAAACACATTCTTTGTCTCTCAAAACTTCTTCCTTGTGGCTCAAGAAACAGCGGGGACAAGTGCATAATGAAAAAGAGACAAAAGAAAAAGGGTGAAAGAGCAGTTCGTGTGTGTTTATTGTTCTTATCAACAAAGGCTTTGTTAGCAAAGTATCTTGTCAAAAAAGGCTATGTCATCGACATATATACACAAAACACGCAGATAAAGTACGCTTTATATTAAGCCATTTTAATGAACTTATAGGTTACTTGAAAGCTTCAAATATAATACGACGGATGACTACATGCTCTTAGGATCATACCTTTAGTACACTGAGCTCATAATGGAATCCGCAGAAGCGCTTTTCTCGAAGTTATAAGACTTTGATACTTGTTAATATGAACTCAAATCAATTGCTGCTGTACAACGGCTTCTCAGTGATCATTTCGGTAAAGCACCTTGACAGAGATCCTAACCGTCATCTGGTATCACTCGACATCATTGACTACTAACACTAGAATTGAATTGAACTTGAATAAGGTCTCGAGTTTGATACATAACTACTACAAATAAAAACTCTAGCGACAGACTAATTTTATTTGGGTATTTCTAAGCATAATTTATAAAACATAATTTAGTTTTGATAATAGCTGTTACCTATGTATAGGACCTACCTTCATTTCGATGGCTTTATAGTGAATTTTGTTTTTGGAACAACAGTAGCGGCTATGTATTTGCTTGGCGCTATTTCATGCCTTAAAGGACTCGCCCCAGGCGGATAATAGTAGTCCATTTTGTAAACAAAATACCTAGGCGGGCTCAGATAAGGCCTTCCTGGGACCCATAGATCAATCACCTTGCGACGGAGATAGTCAGGATTTTCAATCACTACTTTGAAATTTGTTTCTTCAAACATTTCAACTAAAATTATCTAAAGAAAAGGTGATACGGTGGATCGGCTCATTTATATACCTCCAGTAACAAGATGGTCTTGCATTGTAACACAAAAATATGGGGTATGATCTTAAAAGGCAAGAGAGTGAATAATAGGACGAAACTTACATGTCTTATTTCTGCTGAAATCATCTGATGCTGATATCATTTATATATGTATTACCGTGTATTTTTTTGACAAGAGTTTTATATGAAAGAACCACTTTTCTTTCTGTACACTGTGTTATGCTCTTTCACTTTTTACCGTCCTTTCTGTTGAATTCGTCTTTTTCTCCTTTCATTAATAGGAGGTGTGTCTTCTAAAGGGTACTAATGGACATTTAGTTTTTATTTCATTACGCATTTGATGACATATACATTGTAAAATTTATACTGTTATTGATTAAACTCTCTGCTGGTTGTCTTAGATGCAAAGTTGGCTGTCTTTGATCTTTGCATAAGAAACTGCGAGTTTTTAACATTCTAATTGATGTGTAATTCCGCCTGGCCCTTTGTCATACTTTCTCGAATTTAGAATCTATCTATATGGTTTGGTATTGATGTATTTATTGATCTTCAGCCGAAAAACTAATGATATTGCTGCTAATTATACGTAAAAATAAGTAATATCATAATAAAAGTAAACTCTGAGACAGTATTTTCATTTGTAATAGTAGAGAAAGAAAGGGTAGGTAGTTAATCAACTACCTTATTACGTTCGAGGCTTTCTTTGTTAACTAATGGATCAATTTTGTTTTCAAGCTACATTCAATGGGTGTCATAAACTACATCAAACCATACTTTTTCGGTCATTTCTAGTTTTCTTGAAAGAGCGTCTGTTTCAGTGGTGGTGTCAATTGTCTCGCACATTTAGCTGAAAAAATAATATTTCTAAAAAAGGGAATTAAATTATTTAGACCCAGCCTTCAGATCCACAGCAACGATGATCTGTTATAGTGGTATATTTCGTTATTTCACAATAACTACCTCCTATAAAAATATAGTTAACAAGATTCTAAGAGGTTTTGCTTTTGTTTGGTTTTTTTTTATGCTAGGGCAAAATTTTGACGTGTTAATCCGTTTTTGAGAAGCTCAAGGTATCAACATTATGAATTTTGAAGTCATTATTATGTTTTCTCTTATTGCTTTTTCTTCCTAGATTATAATAAGCCTATAGCTAAGAACAAAAAGATTGAAAAAACTCAAAAAAGTTATACATATTCATATCAATTCCCTCTATTAAGCATAATATCTGGCTACATATCGCAGTTATGTACTTTTCAGAGTCTTTATTTTCTTCAGTTCTTTAAAGCAGAATGGTTTTATTTATTTGAGAAAAAAAAAAACGACTCATAAGATGGGTAACACGTAATTATTGAAACGAAAGTAATAATTTAAAGAAATGTTTTTACAACTTGCTTTCACGAGCAGACTTGAGTTCTACAGCAGCATTGGAGATAGCAATGACATCACGCTCAACAACACGAGTTTGGAAAAAAACTTTGTTGCCTTCCTTCCACATAGAAGTCTCAAGTGTCTCACCAGGGAAGACATGCTTGGCAAAACGGGCTTTGATGTTGGAGAAAGTAGCAGGGTCATTGTTACCGAATGTCTTTAAGACATGCTTACCAGAGATACCGAAAGAGCAAAGGCCATGGAGAATAGGTACATCAAAACCACCGATGGCGGACATGTTGGGATCAATGTGTAAGGGGTTATAATCACCACTCAAGCGGTAAAGAGCGGCTTGATCTTCAGTAGTCTTTTCAGTCACAACAGCATCAGGCTTACGGTTAGGAACAGCGTTAGTGGCAGTGGCAGCACCACGGTCAGCACCCTTAGAAGGACCACCAAATCCACCGCTACCACGAATGAACAAAGTGAATTCGTTTTCAAAGACAACTTCATTAGATTCGTCCACAGTAGTAACACCAACTGTAACAGAGGCACCCTTACCCTTATCGAGAACATCAACAACACGGGCTCTGGAAGTGAGTGTGCCGCTTGTAGGGATAGGCTTCTTGAGAGACAAGTATTGTTCACCGTGCAACAACATCATGGGGTTGAAGTTAGGGAGGAAATCAAAAGAGACAGTGTTCATAGCTGTGAAAGAAGGAATAACACCGAAAGTAGGCAAGACACTAAAATCCTCATCATTTTCATAGACGAAGCGAAGATCAGTACGCTTACAACCGACACCCAAAGCATATAAAATAGCTTCACGTTCACCATATGTAAATTCGAGAGGCTCAAATTCGGCCTTTTTGATAGCTTCAAGATTGAAACCTTCTTCCTTGGATTCCTCTTCTTCTTCAGAGTTAGAGAAGTTTTCCATAAAAGATTGGAAGGATTCTTGAGTGCTGTTGGGGTTAGTGGCACGACCGTCTTCGAAATCGACAATACGAGACCAATTAGCAGCGACCTTTTCAGGAGTCAATTCACGGGTGGAGGGGAAGCCAACACCACCGGAACGTTGCCAGCGAACCTTAGCCATCCAACCAGAACCGACTTCAAAGATACTACCTGTTTCTTCACTGCTGCTGTGACCAAGATAAGCAACGAGAGGAGCAACGTATTCAGGCTTGAAAGCTTCAACCATTTCAGGAGGCATGACAGTAGCAGTCATACGAGTACCGGCATTGGGAGCAATGACGTTAACAAGAATGTTCTTACGTTGACCTTCAAGGGCCAAGGTCTTAGTGAGACCGACAATACCAAGCTTGGCAGCACTGTAGTTAGCTTGACCAAAGTTACCATACAAACCAACAGCAGAAGCAGTGTTGATGACGCGACCGTAACCTTGCTTGACGAAGTGAGGCCATGCAGCCTTAGTGACCTTATATGTACCTCTCAAGTGAACACGGTGAATAATATCCCAATCAGCATCGGTCAAACGAGCAAATGATTTGTCACGGAGGATACCAGCATTGTTGACAATGATATCGATACGACCAAAAGCCTTAAGAGCAGTTTCAACAACCTTTTCACCTTCTTCAACAGAGTCATAGTTGGCAACAGCCTTACCGCCTGCCTTGCGAATTTCTTCGACAACAACATCAGCAGCATTGGAGCTGGCGCCATCGCCAGTATGAGAAACACCAAGATCGTTGACGACAACGGAAGCACCTAAGCTGGCGAAAAGTAAAGCATAAGCTCTGCCAAGTCCACCACCAGCACCAGTAACGATAGCAACTTGACCATCAAATCTTAAATCTTCACCCTTAGGGTTGGCATCAGCAGCCTTAGCACGTTCCAAGAGAGAGATGAAGTCGGTGTCCATAATGGAGGAGGGGTATTCAGGGTTCTTATCAAAATCAGTGATTTCATCCCACTTGGCAGCAACAGCAGAAGGGGTGAAAGTTTGGTCAGCCTTAAAGACAGCACCAGCAGTACGTTCCCATCTTAATTTAGAAACGAAGCCACCACCAACTTCAAAGATACCACCGGTTTCTTGGTTGCTTTCGTGACATAAGAAACCAACAACGGGCGTAACAAATTCGGGTCTAAGAGAAGCGAGAATTTCGGGTGGCATGACAGTTTCGGTCCTAAAATTTAAATCAACAACAAATCAGCATAAATTTTAATTAATCTACAAAAATACTTACATTCTCGAAGCAGCCATAGGAGCAATAGTATTACAGATAATATTATCCTTAGCACCTTCTCTAGCCAAAGAACTACTGAAACCAGCAAGAGCAAGTTTAGCTTTTTTTTTTTTTAAAAAAAAAAAAAAGATCAACAAAAAAATAAATAAATAAAATTTCCCATCACGATATTATGCAAAAATAATTACCAGCACTATAGTTAGCTTGACCGAAATTGCCGTACAAACCAGCAGCGGAGGCAGTCATAATAATACGGCCATACTTTTGCTTTTTCATGATTGGCCATGCAGCCTTAGTAACGGCATAGGATCCCTTGACATGAACGGCTTGAATAAGATCCCAGTCTTTATCAGTCATACGAGCGAAAGAGATATCACGAAGAATACCAGCGTTGTTAATGATGATATCAACGCGTCCAAAAGCCTTCATTGCGGTTTCAACAATCTTGTCACCGTCTTCAACAGAATTGTAATTAGCAACGGCTTTACCACCAAGCTTTTGAATTTCTTCAACGACGACATCGGCAGCCTTGGAATTAGCGCCATCACCAGTATGAGAAGCACCAAGGTCATTAACGACAACGCTAGCACCACGTTTAGCAAAGTAAAGAGCATAGGCTTTACCAATACCTAAATGACTAATATTCAATGACGATTTCAGATGAATCGAAAAGTTGTATTACTAACCTCCACCAGCACCAGTAACTATAGCAACTCTTCCGTCGTATCTAATATCGTTAGTCATTATTATAATTGAAATAAAGAGAAGAAAAAATGTAAGAAAAAAGAAAGACAAAAGGATTAAAAATTCAGAATAAATAAGGATAATTTACAGTTTGTCATGGTTTTAACTTTCACATGTATGATGAAAAAAAAATTATTTTATACCCATTTTCCATGAGAGCGCATAATTTTACGTCAAGATTCAAATAAAAAAGAGTGTTGCGTCTAAAAATTAAGTTATGAAAAAGCTCAAAATGAAACAGTGTCTTTGCAATTGATAAGCTCTACTTCTCTATACAAATACAATGACTTTAAGAAAGTGAGGGGACTTTCACATGTGTTTAAAAGAACAAAAGTCCGAAGCAATACAAGTGACTGTAGAAATCTCATTTTCAGGGCAAAAAAAAAAAAAAGAGTTGACGTAAGTTGAATCTTTCTTAACAAGCTAAAATGGGATTTTGCTAAATGCACACGTTCATTACACACAGACAATTAATGCTTCCTTTGATTGTATATATTTGACTGTTCTTATGACAACGTACCATCATAGCTAGAACAGAGAAATAATACAAAGTCGTCCACAAACTAGGAACATTTTCTTTTATTCTTGCTGTGTATGCATTTTATGAAAGCCTTCAATTTTGAATATACAGGAGTTACGTTGTCGATCAAAATATATTTGCTTCATTCAAATCTTTTCCCTGTATTACTGAATTCATTCAAGATGTATCAAGTGCTGGTAAAGAAAGCTTCATTAGAACCATGGACAAATACTTGAAGCTACTGGTATATACCACCCGAACGCTCATAGTCATTGCTCGTTATACTCTTACAGACTTCAGCTCAAATGGAAAACAAGAATTGAGCAATAGTAACAATCATGAGCGTACACCTTTTGTCATATGTATCATTTCCATATTCAAGTATTTGTGTCAAAAATCTAATTTAACAGAGTGCTAAGTAACAAAAAGATATAAAAAAGGGAGGAGGGGAATAAGGGGTTATTGTTTACATCTTTATTTTTATTAGCCAATCAAAATTAATGTTATTGCATATTGAGCTCACACTATTGAAAGAGTGGGCTGGTTTGTTTGTTTTCTTTTTTTTTTTTTTTTCTCTCACTTTATACAGAATATGAATAGCCATACAAACGCCTTCATAATCCGCGACTTTCAGGCGAACGACCGTAAACGTCGTCGTTTTGATACTGACCCCCATGAAGAGCCATTCCGCCAAAGACGAAGACTTGCACTTGATCTTTACGATCCTGATAGCAACGATCGTCCGGATATTTTGAACAATACGTATGGCACAGCACGTCGTTTAAAATGTCCACAAACTACCTTGTTCACCACTGCCTACATCATGGATGTTTGTGCATCAAAAAGTGATTTCGATGTTGCAAATATGGATGAGATAGCGTTAGTAAGTATGTTTATAGCTGCCAAAAAGGAGTGTGATAATCATACCGAACTCCGCGATGCTCTTACTAGCGACATAATTCGATATTTCACTGAAGAAAGTGGTATGAATAGATTAAGGCTCAGAGATGTGGAACAGGTAATACTTGGTGATTTAGACCATAGTCTTAACATCAATCATCCTTACCACCTCTTTGACCGTCTGAGTGCCCGAATGGGAATCCGTAGTGTAAATTTTCGCAATTTCACGCGCTTTTTCATTGACTGCTGTACAATGGACTCCTATTTTTTGGAAGCAAGTCCATCGCGTATTGTCGCAGCGTCATTAAGGCTTACCTCAGATATATTAAACAGAAAATGGACCAGACAAATGAGCAATCTCACTGGCTTTACAGCTGATGAGCTGCAGCAGGACGTCAGCCGCTTGCTATATTACATTCGTAATATCGGCCCTACAAGCGAGTTGTGTGAATATTGGTCCCAAGATTACAGAGATGCGGATCTCATGAACGGAAGGGAAGTATTAGCCAAGAAAGTCGTGGAAAGACCATCAAGAAGATCAGAGGTTACTTATAACCCAACGCAGTACATCGTCGATTGGGTGTTCACAAATGTTCCTGAAGAAGAGTAGAATTTGTTTTTTATATATATTTATTGTCATCGTATGTATACCCCTCTCCTATATCTTATTCTTTTTCATTTATCACTATCTCTTTAAATGAAAAAACTAAAAAAAAAAAATACAAAAGCACACAAAAAAAAACACTATAACATATATCGACATATGCTTATCACTGTGCTTCAATTGGAGTGGATTTGGTCTTAGCTTAGAATACAAATAGTAAGTGCTAACGTTTTACTTTATTTTTTGCTTTGTACTAACTTTCACTGTTCTATCTATAGATTTTTACAAGCGTACTAGTATCAGAAGCAATTTTACCTATCTACCAGCAAGCTCATAAACACACTTTTATCTCTTCTCTTTTTACATGAAAGTATTAGCTGCTATTACTTGGGAGGGCAGGCGGGCTTATATACAGCACTTTTTAATTATGTAACTGAAATCGTACGTAAGTGGCATAGCACTCAACCCTTGTAAAACCGCCATTTTATATACTCATATCTTTTCATAATAATAGTCAGCAGCTTTTCATATGAATTATATTCATCATTAAACAAATCTCATGGCAAGTAATTAAAATCTATACACACCACAAATTGTTTAACTATATTCTGTTACCATTTCTGTATTATTGCAATTTATATTCTACTCAGGTCTTACTACTTCAAGCCACATATACCAAGCAAAGTGGATACGTCGATAACTCCTTTCTTCATCAAGTCGGTTTTCTCTCTAGCAAGGCGGGTGGGTGTCTCCTTATTATTACAACACCAAGACATTTTTAATCAAGAATGGTTACAGATATAGCTCCTTGTATCTTATTTCATACCAGGCAGGGTGGGAGGGAGTATGGCTTTTTATGTTTCTCTATTGTTATTCTTTCAAATTATATCGCAAGCAATATGGGAGGGTGGACGTGTTTTCGTATCTCAACGTAACAAAGCTTTTCAAGAAGATAGCGGGTGATGAATGATTTTCCTCTTAAGTACCTTACAAGCATCATAAAGAATCCTAAATGAATTTATGACATTTTCAAGTAAGCGTATCTAGATCAAGTATAGAGACTTTGTATTCATAGCTTTTGATATTCTTCCCATACTTAGATAGTGTAAATCATAACTACATAGTCAAGCTGGAAACAAAATCATATTTTTAATCACACAAAACTTAAAGGGCGGGTTGGAGGGCGTCATAACATCAAAATAGAAGTTTTTTATTTTACATATGTAAGTAATCAGCATTTTTTTCAAGTGATCCCACCTAAACTTGGTGTAAAATAATCTTATTCTCTCACTAGAACACAATTGATATCAAGTATACATTCTTATTTCTTTAATCATGCTCTGTCATCATTACTAGAAAATTCGTTTATTGAAGAATTACGGGAGGGTAGGAGGGCGTTCACATAACTACGATTCAACTAATATGTAAACTACCATATATATAATATACATATTGACACATTAACGTGCTACTATTCCAACTAATGCAGCCATGTTATTTCGCGCTTTTATTTTTGTCTTTAGGAAACTCAAACTTTCCAAAGATTCTATCAATCTATACACATCAAGAACAAAGTGGTGTTTACTTCTTTCAGCGAAAAAGATAGGTAAAAGCCTATAACAATACTTTAAAAATCGAACCTTTATCGAAGCTACACACTCGCACAGAAAACAATTGGGCAGGTGGGAGGGCATTCGTTAATAGATAGCTATTTTTTAGATTTACGTAAGTACCATTGTTAGCCAATATAAGGCGTCTATAATCAACCTTCTTCGATAAATTAATACTCTTTTCCAGTAGCTTACAATCAATCATAAGAGCTTATAATTCGCAAGCTACAAAAACATTCTCAAGTGCTATTCAAAGGAGAGACGGGGTGGTATCTTTGTTATTAAACAATTCAAAAGACTTCCAGTAAGTAAATTATTGACACACATAATAGTATCTTTTTCTCATTTATACTAATAATCGACTCGGAACTCTTAGCAGATTAATTTGCTTTATCATAAAGATCATCGTACAGATGGTAAAAAAAAAAAAAGATCATATCGGAGCTACCGGTCATCGACTTCTTCCTCAACTGCATGAAAAACAAAAAGAAAACCGAAATCCTCAAATGACAACAACAAAGCTTGTATGTAAAGGCTTACTATAAAACCAACCAGGCCCACAAGCTTTATAGTACCTCTTCTACTCGAGAACGCCCAGTAGATACTATTCCTACTTTTAATGAAAGAAAAATTATATATTCAACTTTATTTCATATAAATTCTATCGTATAGTTTGTACATCCTTCAGTTATTCACCAATTCAAAGAAGTTTAATTATTAATTCCCTACCAATTTCAACAGCCAAATTAACGCATAACTAAACATCATAACAAAAAAAATTTTTATTAATTATCATCGATATATGTACATACAAGAAAAAAAAAGAGAAATAGTAGGGGTTTTATCTCAATGTGCTTGTTCACCTGAGAACGGATTCACCGGATAAAGATTGATGAAAGGTGGAGAACGCTCCATATTCACTTGAACACGAACATCAATGACAGAGAACATTTTGAGAGTTTGTTTACATTGATCTTCGTCAATCATCGTTGGAGGTATCAAGTCATCCTCATTGACTGTTTGACTGTATTCTTTAGGCTCTTGTAAAGTCAGTGCTGCCAAACTATCCTCGACTTCTCCGAATTCTTTTGCCTCCTCTTCATCATCGCTATAATCTTCTGTCCACGTTACCCGTTGTGCATAGATCTTCTCTTCGTTATACATTGTCACAGGAACACCTCGCTTCCAATAAACATCCAATGCCAGTGTGTTTTTATCAAACTCAAACTTCTCGATAGGCAATGAGTCCAGATGGATACGCTTCTCCAAACCATATTCGGGCAAATAAACATCATAACCCTGCTTTCCAACAACAATAACAGTAGCTTTCTTATATACAGGACCATTTTCTTGTTCCATTCTATCAAGATACTTTGCAAGATACAATAGAATGTTTTCGTCTTGGGCGCTTTTCGCACCATTCTTTTTTGTGTTGCAGTCAAAAGCTATTTTTTGAACCAACCTCTTGGTGTAAGGTGGGACTTTTGGTTTTGACGGGTCTTGTTCGTATTCTAAGGTGGCTTCTAATAAACGATGTACAATAACATCTGCATATCTTCGAATGGGCGATGTAAAATGGGTATAGATCTCTTCAGATAGGGCATAGTGTTTAAATTTGCTGATATCGAGCGAACCAGAACAGAAATATTTTGCTTTCTGCATGCAACGAATGGCTAAAATAAGCATGACATCCTTCACCGTTTGGTTCTTCAAGTTATTAAAAGATTGTTGCAGCTCACCAGCGCTGTTGCCGTTAAAATTTAATCCAAGCACATCCGTGATTTTGATAAATTCGTCCTAGCCATATTCATGTTAAAAAAGAGAGTAGGTGGTTTTATATTCTTACCAATCTTTTTTCAATAGGTTCCTGGTGTCTTCTTAATAGTGAAGTGTCAGGGAACATTTGACATATCTTTTGTGCAACGCTGATGTTAGCAAACAGCATAAACTCCTCAATTAAACGATTTGCCTCCTTGGCTACGAACTGAGACACACTAACAGGGAATCCTTCATTGTCTAACTTAAAGTTCAGCTTTACCGAATGCAATGAAAGGCAACCGTTTTCATATCGTCTTTGTCGCATCTCTTTTGACAGCTTGTAAAGTCTTATAATATCACTGTAAACATAGAAAGGCTCTTCATCGTTAAACACTTCAATACCTGACTGAGGTATTCTGCCTTCAATTACGTCCTGTGCATCCTCATATGCAAGTTTGGCGCATGATCTACATATTATAAATAAAGAGAAAGTTCCCTTTCTATACTTGAGTACTTACTTAATGATCGTCTTTCCGAACCATGTATCCACAGCATTTCCATGCTTGTCCATCTTCCAAATGACAGAAAACGCCAATCTAAGTGTATACACAGATAAGAGTCACAACATTAAAAACAAAGTAAAATTTACCTTTCCACACCAGGGTTGAGAGAACATAGCTCTTCACATAAGAGAGGCGGTAGCATAGGTATGACGCTGTCTACTAAATATGTACTTGTACCTCGTTCACGAGCTTCGCTATCAAGCACAGTAGCACGCTTTAAAAAATAAGACACATCCGCAATATGCACACCAACTTCAAACAAACCATTGTCCAATTCTTTGATATGGAGAGCATCGTCGAGATCTTTAGCAGTAGCAGGATCGATCGAAAACACACGGGCAGAGCGCAAGTCTCGTCTCTTTTGGTATTCAATTTCAGGGATCGCCCAGGGTGTGGGTGGCAAACACTCGAGCGCGTGTGGGGAAAACGCAGAGTCGTTAATACTATTATCCGCAAGAATAGCTATTTTTTCTGTCATCAAATCGCCAATAGGACCCAATTCATTGACGATTCGACCTGCAGGGTTCAGGTCGGTAATTTGCCAGCGTATGATTTTAACCTATGATACGATGAGCAAGGTGAATACTTTTTTTTTTTCTTTCAGTAAGGTCTTTACAGCAAACAAATGAGAGCTATAATACGCTTCATTATCGAGTAAATCCCTTGGAATATCATGATTTCTCAAGGCAATTAAGGGTGACTTTTTATCACTAGGCTTAAACCATGCAATACGAAGCTCTCTTGGCCGTTCCTGAGACTGGTTTTCGCTATCCTCTCTAGGCTTGGTGCTTCGCTCAACATGAATAGTACTACATTAAAGTTTGATTAATTGAAATTATAGCAAACACGGATAAATACAGATGACTCACCCCGCATAGGTTCTGTTTTCCGGACGCATCAAAATACCTACAACACGTCCACAATACTTTGGCTTGTGCTCTTCTTCGTCGCTTTCATTTTCGCCATCGTGCATAATCTCTTTCTTATCTTCTTCTTCAGGTTCTTCTGTACGTTTTCTGTCTTCTCGCCGCTTCACATCGCGCTCCTTTTTCAGTTCCCACGCCTGATCCACATCCACCATCTCAACCGCCACAAGGTCGCCTGTCAAGGCTCGGTTTCTATCCATCGTGCCTCCAATATAAATGTCATGATCGAGCTCTTCAGAAACCACATAAGCATCTTGACGGCTTTTTGTCACGCGTAATATACCTTGAAAAAGTCTTCCTTCCTTCACGCCTTTTTCCATCTCAATGGGCTCCATGAAAGGCTTAAACAGCAATCTACGGTTATAATTGTTCCTGTCATCCGGATGTAAATAACGATAGCTTTCATGTGTTGTTTTGTTTCCATTTTGAGCAGCAACTAAGAAATGCAATGGTTAAACAAAAAAAAAAAAAAAACACCGTCTCTTTTTTTTTTTTTTTTCGCTTACCCTTTTTCCAGCCGGAAGATGCAGTTTCATTATTCGTAGGTTTGTTATCTCTGGCATGGGTTTTTGTGCCATTACTTGACCAGTTATTATCGTAAGAAGTATCAGAACCGCCAACAGTTTGACTTTGTTGATGACTGGAGTTTTCGGATGGATTTGTCGCTGAATTTTCTTCTTCAACTTGGTTTTCTTCAACGGAGGAATTGTCATTGTCTACAGTACTTTTAAAATGACTCCAAGGACTAACAGGCTCTTTGACCTTTTCTTGGTTAAGGCGTTTCATGATATCGTTATTTTCACACCAGTTTTTGCTAGGAAGGGGTTTTTGTGAGTATGTGGAACCATAGCTACTACTGCTGGAAGTGGATGTTGAGGGCTTGAGTTTTGGGTTTGAAAGCGAAACTTCTGTTTTTTGTGGTTTACCAGTCGCCCATCGGCTTGACATCGTTCCAGAAACAAAGGAAGGATCGGCCTGTTTCACTTCACGAGGTGGTTGTCTGTTTTCATAAAGGCGGGTGTTTTCCTCCACGTATTTACTCCATTTATTTATACTTTTGTCGTCATTGCTGCTCTGAGGGCTACTGTTGCCACCAGTTGATGACTGATTATTTTCCGTACTACTCTGCTGATCGGTTGTGTTACGTTCGTTGCTGTGTTGATTTGTGGGGGAAACGGCATTATGTGCTGGTTGGCCAGTGGCGTAGTTTTGCCATTTTGACAATCCTTTGCTAACTGTATTTGTGCTTTGTTTTGATTCAGAGGTGGATGGTTTGGGGTGTCGAGTAGGCACAATATCATCTATTAAAACAGCTCTCGTGTTCTTATTGGATTGACGTGGTGATGGAGTACTTTTAAAAGATGCGACATGCGAGAGTTCAGGTGAAATTTCCGGTACCTTACTTGTAACTGGTAGAGGACTGGCCTCACTGGTGCCAACGTGAGACATGTCCACCGGCGGGCTATTGTTCTTTGTTGGACTAAGTGTTGGGTTTGATTTTGCTGTTTTGCGGACAGAGGTAGGCACTATATCGTCGATCGTAATGGGCTTTCTGTTGTAGCTATTGCGGTTGCGGCTGTGGTGAACACAGTTGTCATTTGGTTCAAATTTATCAAGTTGCCATTTAGAATTACTTTGATTCCGCACGCTCGCATTCTGATTATGATTTTCTTCTAGACGTGTAGGCCAGCTATCGAAAGTGTTCTGTAAAACAAAGAAGTATTTTTAATGTTAATGAGTAAATTATTTAGCTAATTAAAGTCTATCTCCTCTACTAACATTGCTGTTTTCACCGTGTCTCATTTGGATTTTTTTTATTGAAAATACAGGATTCCTTTTGCCATGAAATATCAACTAAAATTTATTAAAAAAAAAAAGGACCAATGAGAACATAACATTTTTTTTTTATGCCGCGTTGCCCTGTTCAGATTGCAGTATAAAGATAGGCACCCCCTTTTGAGGATAAAAGGAAAATGCGAAAGGTCGGTAATAAAGAAAAGATAGTCTCTGAGAAGTTACTCTTAAGATGGCGGAAATATTGAATCAGAGTTTCATCAAGGTGGTTGGAGAGTTCAGAAATTTGGGAGTGGTCTAAGGAGTATAGTTCTTGAGGTCTTGCACAGCCAACAAATCTTACCAAGTGTTAATAGAGTTTCGCGCTTTCTTTTTTTGTTTTAGTAAATACCCGAGGTAGATATTTCAGCAAATAAGGGTGCGAATCTTCAATTGATTTGGGTGTCTAGGTGGTTGTGCATATCCAAGCAAAAGAAACTCAATGTGAGCGTGTAAATAAGGTGTTTGGGTGGAAAGAGCAGGCTTGAGGCCTGTCGAGGGGTAGCAATTCAGGTTTCCAGTGCACACACCGGCTCCGCTAATGTCTCTTCATAGGAAGAATCAGAGTAAGATTGCCTAGTAGAACTTTTCTGCAATGGGACAAGAGCTTCACTCGCTTTTCTTGGAGTTCTACTCTGCGGTTATCGATTAAAAATTCTCTTCAGTACTATTTTTCTTAATATACCATTTTTTTCATTTTCTGTCATTGTACCTCACATTTATTTATGTTTCCCCTCTTTCCGTTCCCTATTTGCAACTAACTGATACTGTTAAATCATTGTTATTTAACTGACAATTAGGTATTAAACTCTTCTCCACCATTTTCCTTATTTATAAAACCGTTTTTCAGACACTGAACTATCTTTATTTTATCGTCAGCCTTTTACGTTTTTCCCTTTAAGCTCAAAAGGATTTTCGTACTTTTTTACACCGCGATCTGACGAGGGCGATGCAGTATAAAAAACGATATGCGCTCTTTGACCGGAATAACTTCATCATTTACCTTTACTGTTCGATAAATCGCGAATAAACGGTGTGACAAAAATACCAGGATCATTCCAATTGCTATCTGTATTGCTAGCAAGATGCCAATAAAATAAGTTAACTGAGGGTATTCTTGATGGACCTAAAGTGCCTATAGATCTTTCTCGCTCCAATTGAATTGTATGCGTATTTGTAGTGGGAAATAATAGTTCATCAAGTTTAGCAATTGCTTTTAGTCTTGATTCTTCTATGGATATAATGTTCGCAGCATTCCAATCTCTTTCGTCACTTGGTCGGATCCTCTCTTTACGCCGGGTTAGACCTTCTACCTCTTTCATAGATCGGGATAAAGCAAGTACAGTTTGAAGCTCCTCGTCATGTTTATCGGAATTTCTTCCAAAAGTCTCTACTTTACGTTTCTTATGGATGTGGATGGTTTGATTGAAGTCGGAATCAGTCTCGAAATCATCCACCTCTTCATCTCGGACATACGCGACAATCTCGTGCTTTGGTGTATTAATCGCTGGAGAAGGTTCACAAGGAGGAGCTGGTCCTTCCTCATTCGCAATGGGTAAATGACCCCAACCAATCCATTGGAACTTCTTGAGTAACTCGGGTAGACTAACATTGCTTCTTTTGGAGCATTGCTTGATGTGAACAATTTTCTGTTTTACTTGTCGATTGACAAAGGGCGCGAACTCATGGCACACAGGACAAATTTCCAAGTCCTTAAGAAACGGGACAGGCTGACCAGCATATATTTCTCCTGATTTATATGTTTTTTCTCCCTTTTCTGCTTCCCCTAGACTGTCTAAGCATCGGTTTAGATGTAACTGTCGTCTATCAGCGTTGAAATGTTTCAAGTATTTGCCGCAAAAGACACAACTGTCGTATTCCAACGTCTCTTCAGGCGGCTTTTCATTAAGCGAAAGACACTCTTCAACATGTTTTTGTCTAAGGTAGCTCGATTTCGTGTAAGTAAGATCTTTATCGCATACGGGACAGTTGTATGCATCCGCGTCGCTTTGCTCTGTTACATCCATCCTCTGTACATCGACAGCAGGCGTGCTTAACTGGCTATAATCTTCGATGGATATTAGCTCGAATTGTTTACTTTCAGTTTTAAAAGCGTCATCTTCCTGGTAAACTAGAGGCATAGCTAAATCCTGACTTTCCATCTTGATTTCGACATTCTTGACATCTGCCTCTACTTTATTAGCAAAAAAATTGCTGTCAAACTGTTCTAGTTTCACAAATTCATCATTGTCCTTGTAAGACTGTGGATCAACTGGTTCTTGCTTGATCTTGACAGATGTCTGGCTGGAAGAGTTACTGCGGGATTTTGAAAGAGAAATTTTTTTACTCGATGTCTTTTTTGAAAAGAGTCCAATCTGATCGTTGTCTTGACTTGGAAACTGTTGAAGTGAAAACCCTTGATTGAGCTCTTTTGGATCCCATTTCATGTCATTCAATAAAACTCTATTAAATGTACAAAATGAAAAAGATGTTTTTTTGGATGCCAGCTCAAATCGGCCATTAGGTAATTTCGCCATATATAGAAACCGTGATTCTTTTTTTTACTGGAGCAGCCAACAAGATCCACCTTATCATAATAGCAAAAGTTCAAATAAAGATATACTGTTGAAATATATATTTTGCCCTATTTGAAAAGATAAATTGCAAAAGTGCATACCTGTATATTGTTCTTGGAGAGCTAAGAGGCGTCCTGATCGCTTTATTCAGCGTGTATGTAGTACAGCACTAATAACGCTCAATATAAAGCACTATGTTGCGAAATTTCTCTTTAGAAAAGTAATTTGGAAACTGTATCATAAATGACAGCACTTGTACACCTAGTTACACGAGCCTCTTTTTTTTTAAAAAAAAAAAATAGCATCTGTTCATTATTAGATTATTGGCTGTATTCTGTATACAGGGTAACTACTGTATCCTTGTTAACTAACTAAATATTTAGGCAGTCTATATGAGCTTGCATAAAGGGAATAACTTGTTTAGATTGGAAGAGAGAAGCAATGTAGAACAAGGTCTGCCCTATTATAGATTTGTCTAATTAAGTTTAGAAAACTTTAAAAAAAAAAAAGAATACATTACACTTCGACAAGCTGAGTAATAAAGGATAAATCCAAAGGTGGCATCTAAAAAGCAGGTGCCAACGAAAACCTTAATGAAACACATAATGTTCCAAGCACGGACATATCACGCTCTTATATACCAAAATATTATTTCGTACATGCAATACCATAGTTTAGCATCTAGGATTAAAAAGCAAAATGTCACTGTTGAGCTTTCAAATAACACCAGCAAATCACTTTTACAAGCCCATACTATAACTTGAAGTGAATGCCTTGATATTATGTGTTTTTCTCTCATTGGAAAAATCAAGTAATAGTATAATTACATAACTATGACAATTTCATAATTTGTGTGTTACAAAAAAAGTGACACTGTCCGAATGTACCACACAACTAAAACGAAAAACAGGGTTAAATAAGCCACGTTTAAGCTTTCTTTTGTTCTGCACTTCCTGGATATACAGAATGAGCCATGGAATACACTTTTTCCGATATAAATTTGTCGCCTAAATTTGTGTTGGGTGTCGTTGTGTATGAAAAAAAAAAACCTAATGCTTAGAAGTAATGCTTCATACATATAGTTTAAAGTGAACAGTTTTGGATGATGGCTTTTAGACTTTATTTATAATTTGATAAAGCAAGTTCTATGCAAAAAAAAAAAAAAGAAGGGAGGGGGGGGGGTTTGCTGTTCATAGTGTTTAATTGTAATAAAGTACTTAAAGGATGACATCGTAAAAGATAGATCACGAAATTGATCTTCGCTTTAATTTATCGTATCTTGTCGATTTGAAAGCAGATCCTAATGATAAGCGCATTACGTTATTTCAGCATTCATCAATTACTAGGATATATCATTGCTGTATTTCAGTTTAGTGTTTTGACAAGATCCGATAGTTATAATAAATTAAAGCGAAGATTGATTTCGTGATCCATAAAATTAATATACGTTCTTTGTTACTGATATATGATGTCACATAGTTCTATCTCTTACCCTATCAAAGCACTGACACCAATTAAACACTATGCTTTATCAAATTATAAATAAAGTCTAAAAGCCACCGTCCAAAACTGTTCATTTTAAACTATATGTATGAAGCATTACTTCTAAGCATTAGGTTTTTTACTGGCTTCTGCATATAATTCACAACGACATTTTGCTCCTTTTCAACGGCATATTCTTTTATTTTCCAGCGACAAATTATCCTCTTGTGGCAAGTAACATTTTATTTCTGGGTCAGCGACATTTTTTTTTTTTTTTTTTCATACACAACGACACCCAACACAAATTTAGGCGACAAATTTATATCGGAAAAAGTTTAATTATTACCAGCATCATCAAAAAATGATCATGGTTTCTTGGTGAGACGTCCACAAGGAGACACATATAATATTCTTTCTCATAATAGTAATGGTTTCATTGTAATGGGGTTGTGTATTCACTTTAGGTGCTGGGGCACACAAGCGTAATTTTAATCAAGACACTTTCGGTTTAGGGCAAAGTCTATTCATTTAACTATAAAAGAAGCAAAAATTACACCAAACTTAAGCAGATAATAAAAAGCTATTATTATATTCTCTTCACTTACTAGTCTTTAATAGCGTGTTCATGTATGATTTGTTGTTTTATTTGTAAACATTCTTTTTCAGAAAGAAACTACTTCTTTTATTTATGTAAAAATTAAGGTTTTTGTTTTGCGTTTCATGATTGTTATCATATGCAAGAAAAAGCAATACAGAAACCAATAGATAAACAAGCCTATAAAATACACCTTTTCCTCTATAGGCCTAATAATTTGAAAGAGAATACATACATAGAAACAACAATAAAATGACATGTAATCAGGGGTAGAAGTTTATTATTATTTTGACTTATGCCCGGGAACACCATTTATGTACCTAAAAAACAATTGTGCCTGTGACTTTTGTGAGATAAACAAATCAAACACTATTTAAATAGTAAGAAGACTAAAGTATTTTTTTTTTTCTTCTTCTTCTTCTTCTTCTATTATATTATTTTTTTTTTCTCTCTCTCTCTCTTCGCTTTAATAGACATACACTATGAGACCCAGCGACGATAACTTGACCACTAGACTAGACATGATGAGTGATCTTAAATCCTTCCTAGTATCAGCCCCAGATCGACAACCAAAAGACCAAACTATTCAACTCTATAATTTACCAAACGGCGATACAATTTCTTGTGTGCAATGGAAAGATTCCTTTTTTATCACAGGTACTGACATTGTACGATGTCTAGTTTTCCGCTTTGAAACTTTTGGAAGACCAGTAGAAAATATCAAAAAGTTTGAAGAAGGTGTCTTTTCAGACCTTAGAAACCTCAAGCCAGGTACAGATGCCATCTTGGAGGAGCCCAAGTCTGCCTTTTTAGAAGTCTTATTCAAGAATAACTGCATAAGAACTCAAAAGAAGCAAAAAGTATTCTATTGGTACTCAGTACCCCACGACCGTTTATTTTTGGATGCCCTTGAAAGAGACCTGAAACGTGAAAAACTTGCTATTGAACCCACTTCCAGAGCAGTGGCTTATCCTGCTACTCATATCTCTTTGGAAACAACGCAAGCCATGTACGACGAGTTCCGTAAAGCTATGCTCTATGAGCTCAATATTCTCCCTGATCCACCTAGCTCTACAGTAGATACAACCATGTTTGGCAAGTTCTCTTTATTCGAAGGTAGCCCTACTTACAAGCAACGCAAACGCCGTGTTACACAACAACAACAACAACAACAACAACAACAAACGTCATTGGCAACGACAACAGAAAATAAAAAGTACAAGGTGAAACACTATGATCCTATCAACAGTCGCTACTTTGAATGCCCTTTATCTTCTTGCTGTAAAGTCTTTAAGCGCCTTGAACATATGAAAAGACATCTCAGGACACATACTTTGGAACGCCCTTATCTTTGTAACTTTTGTGGTAAGCGTTTCTCAAGATCTGATAATTTGGCTCAACACAAGAAAACCCATTTACGTAAGTTGGAAGAAGAACAGCAAAAAGGAATAAAAGAGGAAGAAGAAGAGGATCAACAAAGTGACACAAAACCTTATATTACACTACCTGCATTAGTTTCTAATAATTCGTCTTGCCATTCGTCACCCACTCCTGTAGTAGAAATGTATGATGATGATATGATTGAAGATTTGCTTCCTTCTCCTCAGCAAGAGGTACTCAATGATGATTGGCAAAGTAAGATTGATTGGAATCAATATCGATGTCAACCTGACTTGATGATGACACCTATTCATACTACTTTCAATAGCCCAGTGATGGAAGAAGAATACCTCCCTTATTACTCTGAAGAAATCCTTACCATGACGCCAACAGATGCTTTACTGCATTAACAACTTTCATCCCTTTTTTTTTGCATATTCATCTGTAAATATGTTTTTTTTTTTTTTCTTTTTTTTTCGCATTATTTTTTTTTCTATGTAGTATATTATTCTAGAATTACCACAAAAAGCTTTTATATAATTTATTTCTTTCCTTTTTCCATATCATAATAAAGTCCATATATTTCTTATTAAAGTTTGAAACGCTCCTCCCTCCCCCCCCCCTTTATATTTTTTTTTTTCTCATGATTTACTAAACTTTGTTTTATTTCCTTTGTTATACTTTTAGTTTTGATATTGTCTTGATTTCCATGATTCTCTAATTTTTTGTGGAATTCTATAACCAAAGGTTTCCATTTCTTCTAAAACCATGTGGAACCGAGGATCCTTTTCGTAAGATAATTTTTGTGCCAAACTAATGTAACAGCTCTCAGGTGGTACAATGTCATAACTCTTCATTTCTTCAAGGTAAGTAAATGCATCTTCATAGTTCTTTTGTGTACATGAAAGTGAAATCATTTTGGAATAGGTGTTCAAATTAGGTGAAATATCTGCTTTCTTCATTTCTTCAATCACAACATTACCCATACTCTTCATACCTGTCTTCACACAGGCCTCTAAAACAGCATTGTATGTATCTACATTAGGCACAACACCTAATTGACCAGCTTCACGGTAAGTAGCAATAGTACGCTCCAAATCCCTAGCATTGGCGCATGCTTCAACCACAACATTGAAAGCAGTAATATCTACTGTCTTTTTTTCTTTCTTCATTTCTTCGAGAATATAATAAGCTTTATCAATAGCATCTATATTGTTATTCAATGCCTTGAGGATAGGCAAAGTGGCTCTCATTGTAGGTGGCACGCCTGAGACACGCATAATATCCAACACATTAAAAGCACTCTTCAAATCCTCCTTGACAATAAAAGCTTCCATCAAAGGGGTAAAATAATGTTCTTTGTAAGGGTATCCGTTCGTACTCAATTGACGAATGGTGTCAGTGGCCAACTGTGTGTTTCCCTTTTTAGCAGCTACACGCAACACATCCAACATGGTGCCTTCATCAGGTCGCATCGAGTAAGTACCAATAGCCTTTTCCCAGCAGTATTCAACAACTTCCATGTCGTCATTGACAGAACCGGCGCGCATCACATCCAAATACACGCGTGGCTGACTCTCTACAGGTAATCCCAATTGTTCTGCTTCTTTCAATAATTCAAAGGCTGTATCGGATCGGCTAAGATCAACACAAGCATTAATAATGGTGGCGTAAATGTTCAAGTTGGATTCAATGTTAGGTTGTTCCTTCATTTCTTTGAAAGTAGCTAATGCCGCATTGAGCTTTTTGGCTTTACATAAACCTCTTAATAAGTGATAGTAGCTGGATAAAGTCAATTCTTTTCCTTTTTCAAGCATTTCTTTTTTTAATTCTAATTGTGATTGTACATCGCCTGTATTAGCAAATCCCTAAAAACATATGAATTTTTTTTTTTTTTTTTTAACAATGAAGAGCCTATAGTTTACCTCGAGAACCGTATTGTAAGTATCGATAGAAGGTTCCAACCCATTTTCTTTCATTTCTTGCAAGGTGCTCAATACTGATGTTCTATCTTTGTTTCTAGCATAAGCAGCTAAAATAGCATTGTAGGTATTGTGATCTAAACGAAGATTTTGTTCCTTGATTTCTTTGACGATCTTCAAGACATTAGTCAATAGTTGCTTGGGTCCATTACGGTGACGGAATTGATTCGCAAGACGTTGATTGAAAGAAGAAAGTGGTGCAGTAGGATGATTGTATTTGATCATTTTCTTTGTAGCTTCTGTGGAATTGTAACGTACTACCAAAGGACAATTCCTGTTAAGATCTGGCGTTCGAGAGTGATTTTTTTTTTTTTTTTTTACCTTGAGAAGCCCATTGCGTGCTCTTGAGAGGAGCAGCTCGTGAAGCGAAAAATCTATTCATTTGTTATATATGTAAAAAGCTGTCAAATAAAAAAAAAAAAAAAAAAAAAAAGATTTTTTTTTCCAAGAGAACTAGGGGAAAGGAAATGCTAGGGTGGGGTAGGACTTCTAAATTAAGCAGTAGACGGATTGGGAAGTCAGACCCAGATGTGTCAAAAGTGTTGTCTACTTTAAAATTTGTTGCCTAGGATCTATCGATTGACTTTTGAGCTAAGAAGTATAATTTAGACTTTTTCAATAAGGCATAGTATTTAAGCACCAGCATGTCTCATAGGATATATCCCCGTTATGTACAAGGACAACATGCTCAGCTTGTCGATTCCTATATCTATGTGGATAGACCAGTCGCCACGTAAAAAAGACGTGGAATACTTTATTTACTTGGCGAGATAGTAAAAATAGAGTAGGCTAAAAGGCAAATTACTCAGAAATTCGCAAATTCGACTTTTTTATCTGTATTTTTTTGTAGTTTGAAGACCAAGACGAGACAATAGCGCGTTGATAATATCAAACTTATACGCTCCATCTTTAGTGCATTAGTTATATCAAATGTTTTGAAGTAATCTTCAGTAGTACGAGTCACAATAACAAAGAAGGAGAAAAAGAAATATGTAGACATTATCCAAGACAGTAGACTATAACCTTGCTCCATATATATATATATATATATATATATATATATTATTGGCAAAAAGAAGTGATTTTCTGGCTATTTTTTATACCTTCAAAGAAGAATACGCATAGTATTTCAACAACTTGAAAGTACCTTTCTTCAGGTGACACGCTTTCTTGTTAGTACGTACTCATATTATGCATCTCCTGAAAGTGTTCTGAAAAGCCTGTCCATTAAAAAACGCCTTTTCTTTTCCCCTTCAACTATAGTTAACAAGTTTAAAGTAATGCCATGAGTTTTTTTTTTCAATAGCTATTGTAACTAGAGGCTGTGGCTGAGGCAGCTAAATACATATGTATGTCTGCCGGTGAGTCGGATCTGACAAGCCATATCTATGTGATATTCAATTGCCAGCGAATCAAACGACTACAATTCAATTACTAAACACTCTCTGTTAGGCTGGTGTAGAATGCTCATAATCATTACTCATCTCTTGGGACAATTTATTTATATATGCGATGTGTGTTTGAATCATGCGCTAGTAGTGTCATCAACTTTAAACGTTATACACAAACAAAGTTACGTATATACATATCTTATCTTCATGGAAGGAAGAAGAACTAAAAACGATATAATGCTTGTAAAGCCACTATGAGAAGAGCGTTATCTAACATAATTAGCAATTCTATACTGTAAGATGATTTTTTGTGCCTCTCGTACAAGCTGAATATACATTAAAGCTCCTTCCCTCTCCTATACTATAATACAGATACCTATTCACGTTATATACGTGGGCCAACAGGTATAGTGCTCAGCTGTTATTGTGATATCCGCAGCGCAACAGCAGATATAACTTAAAAAAAAAACAAAAACAAGCAAATCGAACTTACTGACAGTCTAATTACATTCAGTGTTTATTTAAGCTGGACAGATAAAAATAGACTAATGTGGGGCTGTAACGCAAAAAAAAAAAAAAAAAAAAAAAAAAAAACCTTTCTGTTTGTCAATGTAAGAAAGCGGTGACACACAATTTATTATAAACGCCCCTAAGGTTGTCCAGGAGTAACAGCATGATTTTTGTCAAATTCTTAATTGAAAAAAAGCTGACACATGAAAAGAAGAATAAACAGGGATAATTATACTCGCACATAGTGTCATAGGTTACAATAAAGAACGATCAAAACTCCTGTCGATGTATGCCATCGTCTTAATGCGGGTCCTTTAATCGTTATTTCTTTTCAAGTGTTGTTAGTGCACCTTGTGATATCTCTCCTAATTACATCGATAACAATCTTGCCTTACAGACTTAAAACGACTGATTTGATACTTGTGAAGGGATTTGCATAATTAATATTAGCAGCAAATATATCTTGATTTGGCTAGCAACGTTTATCACATTATGATATCATACAATACACGTCTTCTTTTTTTACCCTGTGGCTGGGTATACAGCATAACAGTGTCTATTATTAGCAGCTAACATTCTAGATCACACTTTTATTATTACTGGATGAAAAAAAAAAAAAAAAAGACACTCTCGTCATTTGACCTGATGGGAGTGAAGTGAGAGGGATACAGTCCGGCTGGTGGATATTATCGGCTGTCGGTCACAGAAAAATGACATTGTCGGTTCAGCTCTCGTCAAATGAAGAAGTGTCTGCAATAGCCTTAAGCATCGATAAAGTACCGAATAAGCCTTTGTGATTGTCAAAGCTACTTTTTGAGTTGCCACTGATACCAAAGTGACCTGATGTCTCCAAAAGCAAGACATCTATTCTGTTGAAGCCATAAAGACTTATTATACCACCTGCTTTATGTAAAGCTGATCCATCGCTTTCAAGTGGCTAATTCTTGGTACACGTACTGTTTTCATGTGCTTTTGCAAGAAATTGCAAAAAGTCTGGCGTAGAATTGTAGAAGGGGTTTCTTGGGAATTGCTATTTGTACATACACGTTCATTTACACAAGCGAAAGTATAAGAAGAGCATAAATGTTATTAAAGGATTATCGGATTGGAAGACTTTTGTAACTACAGTCTTGTTTCTCCTCTCAGTAAGTCCTCTTCTCAAATGATATAAGTTCTCATAAAATGTATAAAATAAGGGTAAAAGAAAAAGAGTAAACCATGCAAACTCTTCTATTATAAATAATAAGGAAAATGTTGCCAGTCTGCCAACTTACTTATGATACTTTGTTCTATGATTATGGTAAGAAACAAGGTTCGTTGTCTCAAGAAGAGTTGGACATATCCACCAGCCGGACTGTAATCCAAAAATACATCAAATTTAAAGTTTAATGCAAAAAAATTTTTTTTGCTCGTGTGCTACAAAATGTCTTTGATAACAAAGAATGAGTGCATGATATGTGAACACCCTTTGTTATAGTTCTGATGTGTTCTAAAAATAAAGAAATTTGGTGCTCCCTTATGAAGCACAAACACAGTTATATATAATTTTAACGTTACATTATGTTTTTCAAAAAGATAAAGTTATACTACCAGCCACAAATGGCTCTGTTGAAAAAAAAAAAAAAAAAAAGCGCTGGGATTTTCGTTCCAAACCAAGCATAATTTAAAAAATGATTTTCAATCTCCATCATTTTTTCAATGTGGGCAGGGTTTTTCTTTTTCTTACATGTCAGATTATTAAATCAACATGGTCTATGATTCAATCAAGGAGGAGACATACACGACACAGAAGGAGGCAATTGCAGCGCCCATGGATCAAGAAAAAAAAAAGTTATACGAGCCCTTTATAAAAAGATTTACTGTATCACAAGTAGAACGTAGACAGAAATAAACTATTCAAAAGAATTACAGAATCAAAGCTCTTTAAAAAAGACTGGTCTAGCTATATGAAACAAAACATACTCTCTATTTTTAAAATAGTGAATTTAATACAATTTTAATTTTAACGTTTTTCTCAAACCTGAAATCCTAGGAGGTGGGCATAGGGTTTTTTATTTACTTTGGGTCACGTTGCTTAGCAACACAAAAAACACCTTTTTTTAAAAATTCTAAAAATACCTATGCACTGAATTAGAAAAACAGATACGCCCAAAAGCACTACCATGGATTTTATATAAAAAGAATAGGTTTTTTTTGGATTTCTTTTTATTTTTAACTTTTGTTCTTTTTATAAACCGTTACTTCCAGAAAAAAAAATGCAATTGTCTCAACAGCAATTCCAAGATCCTAACTTGTTTATGTACACCCCTTCTATGGAAGAGGAAAGAGAACATGCATTTTTTCAAGTGAATCAAATTGTATCCTCGGACAATCAAAATTTGATGATCCCAACAATGGCGACAACTACAACTACATCACCTCAGGTACAACAGTCTATGATTCATGATGGCAGCTACACAACAACAGTAAAAAGTCAGTCATTAAGCCTAGAAATTAATCCCTGTATTTCTATCACTGAACCTACACCTATCTATGCTTACCCACTTGCGGATGCTTCTTCTTCATCACCTTCTTCCATGAATGATTTATGGACTACATATTTACAAGCTACACAAACTGGCGGAACTTCTACTGTAGATTGGCTTAGCTGGACTCCCATGAATGGTAATTCACCAGTATCTGTAACAAGTAATACCTTTGAAGCACAACAAACATCTCAGCTATGTATCTCACCTGAGCCCACGTATCTTCCAGTAAACACAGTATCTGAAGATAACTATTACTACTATCCTACTCGCCCATACAGTGTTGGATACCCCTCCCCTTCTTTATCAGTACACAGCCATACTAGTGATACGGCTAACAACAGCAACAACAACGACAACAACAAGAGCAAATCCACTAACCAGAACACTGCGATTACCACTAGACCCCGCAGAATCTCTGAGCCTCCTATGCCATACCTAGATCAATTCCAACTAGAATTTTACCCTCCTCCACCTATAGGAAGTCAGACCAGCAGCAGAAGACGTAAGCGTGCTAATTCTACAAACAATCATACATGTCCCCACCCAGGTTGCGGTAAACACTTTACTCGTCCTTACAACCTCACCTCTCACATGCGCACACATACTCAAGATCGTCCTTTTGCGTGTTCACAATGTGGTAGAAGATTTGCTCGTCAACACGATCGTAACAGACACGAAAAGTTGCATTGGGGAATCAAACCTTATGCATGCATGCACTGCAAGAAACCTTTCGCTAGGATGGATGCCTTGAACCGTCATTTACGCGTTGATAATGGCTGCCAGCAACAAATTCAAAAAGAAATTCAAAAGCAATTGGATTACCAACTTCAAAGTACACCAGCATAATTAAGTTTCTATTCTATTTATCTCTTATTATTATTATATATATCCCCATTATTATTAGTATCTGTACATAAGTCTCTTTTTAAGCCTCTTTTTTTGTATTACTTTTTTTTTTTTTTTTGAAAAAAAAAAAAAAATAAAATTATGATCTTTCTATGAATTCTACTTATGCATTAAAACATAGAGTGTACGTTTCTGAAGAAAGTATAGTAAGATAAGCCCAAAAACTTTCTTTCAATCACTTTAAAGTTTGATAATGCAACAAAAAAGTAAAATTGCGCAGGTAGTTGTAGTACATTGTATTCTACCTTGATTTATATATATCTATCACAGAGACGCTTGTCAAAAAAAAAAAAAAAAAAAATGCGATTGCCTTTGAATACGCATGAGCACATAGAACCTGACCCATAAACCACTCGAAATATAATTGAATTTATAAAGGACAATATAATATAATTTCAGTCGGATCACCGGATCGGATAAAATAAAAAAACACTTTCTCCTTTCATCAAAAATCACTATGTATACATATTGAATATATATGTATGCATAGTAAGAAATAGATCAATGGATGCTATGTATGCATAGTAAAGTAGGTCAACTAAAGCTATGTATGTATAGTAAGTTAGATAAATTATAGCTTTGTATGCATAGGTGTAGGTCATTGACTTTTATATATGCATAGGAGTAACGAGTTTTATGTATGCATAGTACCCATTAATTCCAACGACAAGTTGTTTAGAGCATACAATCATCAGCTAAGGGTAATACTTACTAGAATGTTGGAAACATGGAATTACCGATTGATAGATTTAATCAAGAGTAGAATAATCTAATATATGCAACATTCACTTATTCGAAGACATGATCTGGTCCTACTGAAGTTATCTTTAAGCTTCCCCCCATAATAGGTAGAACCCCAGTTCTATAGATTTTTTGTAGTGCAATTATTAATGCAATTATTATATACTTTTATGTAGATGAGGGGATAGTTATACAGTGCATGGTTTATCACTAAACATTGTCTTATAAATGGTATAACACACATTTATTTTCTACATATAACTGAAAGAGACTTTACAAGCTCAGAATACGTTACTATCAACGAGTTTTATATGCGCGTATTATTCACGAGTTTATATATTCATAGTAGTAAGGACTTTCATGTATGCATAGTAATAACAAGTTTTATATATGCGTAGTACTAACAAGCCTTATGTATGCATAGGGCCCACGAGTTTTAAATTTGCACAGGGTCAACGAGTTTTATGTATGCATAGTAGTCTAATAGCGATTAATTTTATATAACCATAGGTATTAAATAAGCGTGGTTTTTATTGGATATATTATAATCCTGTGATGTTGGCTACAATGTTGCTTTGGCTAGTTTTTGGTGCTCTTCAGAATATATAAAAAAAAAAACCCCCATCTTGTGTGAAGCTAGCAAGCTGCAAAAAGTTGAAGAAATACACACAAAGAACTTGGACAATCTCCTCTACGTCTTTAATTTAAAACTTTCTCATGTAAAAAAAAAAAAAAAAGGGCAGATGTATTTTTTGTGTTTAGTAATATTAAACCTTTTTTTAAGGCAACAAAGGTCCTTGCATTTGTTTAAACAGTTTCAGTTATAGAGAAAATGGCAAAGCGATTTTTTATGTTTTTTAGCCTTCAATCGCATCGTTGTTGTGCCTTCAACGGCAAAACTAAATATGTAGGTAGAATAGTCTTGTATTGTTGAAACTAAATGTCAATAGTTAGACTACATTTTGTTTTATGATTTTGTTTGTCTTCTCCATTGTCAAACTGGAATGGTATACTGCTTTTATTATTGGCTGCGACTCTTAGGACAAGAAAGCAGATTTGATGCGGTTAATGCGACATACATAGCCGGCGGGCGAGTTGCAAAGTAACCATCGTGGACTTTGTTTCTAAAATTAAAAGATAATATAATCCAAAAGTGAAAAACCTTCAAATGATCTTACCGAATAATAAAAAAAAACCGGCAAGAGTCAATCAACACAGCTTTTCCGGAGCCATCTGGCATAGAGCATACATCATATCACTTAGCACTTTGATAATTTTGCCACAGTCGTTGACCTCTTTGGTTGGTTATCCTCTTCCGACTACATTCACAACATCCATATAATAGATAATAAGGAGGGGTTTAGACTAAAAGCATGCTGTGCCCTCTACACTTGATTCGAAAATCGTCAAAACCGTGTCAAGAAGCCTCTCTACCCTTCTCATCATATGACCTTCTAATTGGTCTGTAAGATGTATGTAGATAGTTATATTCCAAAAGTGTACTTCTATCCCACTCATAATCATGTATATAATTCTTGTTCTTGAATCAGAATCTGTTTTAGAGTTGCAGCATTGATACTTTAAGGAATCTACGTATGTCTGTTATGGCTCAGGCAAATCATTGAGTTGTTTTAAATATGTTTATGGTTTTTATCTCACAAAACTAAAAAAAAAAAAAAAAAAAAAAAAAAAAAAATAATCGTTCCGTACTTTGTCAGCTGTATCTGGAATTAATGGATGCAAAGGGCTAAAACAAACTTGTTTTCACACCACTAACCTCAGCGATCGTTAAAAACACTTACTTCTCATAACTGCAGCAAGATGCAAATTCTTCCATTTTGGGTTCTACAACTAATTCCTGTGGAGAATGGCCAGCACTTTAAATATATTTATTATGTTGCCTTGGTCGGACAGCTGGAACTTTAACAAGCTAACACTACTATTGCTGGTGTTAGCTACAGTTGGCTTCTGTTGAAACTGTTGGTGTGTATTCAACTGTATATCTGCCAAGACCAAGAGTAGCGGGGCTGACTATCTTTATAGTTTTGTGACGTTAAAAAAAGGGAATCGCTTTCAATGCCTTGCAACATAGTCAAGAGCATAAGTCAAGTACATCATGTTTAAGAATAGTACTATTTGGCCAGAGTTTACCTAGATAAACAAAATCTCTTTTGTTAAGGACAACACTTGGCGCACGTCAATTCAAGCAACTTCTTTCTTTGAGGAGAGTCTACTATTTCAGTCTTGTAAATTAAATAAACAGCTGAAAAAAGAAAGAGAAAGACAAAAGGTAAACGAGATAAGCAAATTTTCATTATTGTCAATACAGTTCTTTGTTCGATATATTAGCTATGAAGTCATAAGCATAAACTAGGTTTTATTTACAGTTGTTGGTTCTAGTGATTTTTGACTAGAGATGTAGGTTAGATATAGTGGTAGGAACTGCGGAGTAGTAACGACTAATGCTGACTGCAATGCATACCCTTCCACTCCCTTCAAAGCGGATATCAGCTCAAAGTAAATAATATGGCAGAAAGGTAGGTAAATAGTTTCATTCATTATACTATAAAATGTTGTTCTATGACTAATTGATTCTTTATAACCCACTCTCAACCTGTTGGAACTCTTTTATTTCGTTCAAATAAGGGTGAAACAGAAAGAGTTCTAACAGGTTGAGAGCACCTTTTGATGGTACCATAACAATAATCTGGGGTAATGGTACCGTATCCCTATTGTTCAAAAATGGTTGCTTCTTATAGGCCTCCATTATGACTGCGTTTAAAATATACACAGAACCCCACACAATCATATGATATTTATAATTAGTTTGGCTTGCCTCGTCCTCTATTGGATTATTAGTCTATCGCTCAACCAGGGCAATTCAGCATACAGCTGCTATGTGCTCATTGGTCAATGTGAAATTTATTAAATAAAATTTATTGTTTAATCGTATAGTCTATCGCTCATGAATTCTAAGAACGGCTTTTTAAACTTTATCTCCAAATCGGGAGTGTTGACCTGACCCACATCAAAGTTGCTGCCATAGTCTCCTTTTGTTACACAAAGGTGACTTCAATCTTTCTTAAAGACGGGTTTTCTGACTTTTCCTTTTTTTCATCATCATCATCTTTTGACAAAAGTAATGGCTGTTCTTTCAACATTGGTGAATTCAATCCCTTCTTTTTCCAGCCTAGTGCTCTATACTTTTCTTGCACTTGTTGTTGCAGTCGTACTCAACATTGTGAATCAATTGGTAAGAAAAGAGACAGCCATGAATTTGACACATTGAAATAACTCTTTTTTTTTAGTACGGCGCTAAAGATCCCAAGCAGCCACCTGTTGTATTTTCATGGATTCCTTTTATGGGAAATGCAATTCAATTTGGCGTGTAAGTTTTAAAATGAATGTATCCATGGATATAAACTAAATAAAACGCGTTTCTAGGAACCCAATCAAGTTTTTACAAGATTGTCAAAAGAAGTATGGTGACGTCTTTACATTTACCATGGTCGGTAAAAAGGTCACTGTGCTCTTGGGTGCAGATGGTAATCAATTTGTATTTAATTCGAAACAAAACTTGTCTTCTGCCGCTGCTGCCTATAATCATATGACAAAGCATGTCTTTGGTCCAGAAGTCGTTTATGATGCTCCTCATAGTGTATTTTTGGAACAAAAAAAGTAAAAAAAAAAAAAAATGGCCCCCCCTATGACTCGTAAAAACAACTAACCTCCTCTTTTTCTAGATTCATTAAGGCTGGTTTGAATTCAGAAAGTTTCCGCAAACATGTACCTATGATTGTTGAAGAGGTGACCGAGTTCTTTAAAGATTATAAGAAACCCAGTGGTAAATTTGATGCTTATCACACTTTTGGTTCCTTGATTATTTGTACTGCATCTCGTTGTTTGATGGGTAAGGAAATTCGTGCCAATCTGGACGGTAATGTAGCCAAATTGTATTATGATCTCGATCAAGGCTTTCAACCTATCAACTTCATCTTTCCCAACTTACCTTTACCTTCTTATCGTCATCGTGATGAAGCACGTCAAAAGATGGCCGATCTCTACTCTAGCATTATTCAACGCAGAAAAGCCAACAATGACAATGTAAGTATTTAAAATCAGGAACTAAAATGGTATGCTAATAGTGAATATAGTCTAATGCTGATCTACTTCAAGCTTTGATGGAGGCTACTTACAAGGATGGTACACCTGTTCCTGATTCACATATTGCTGGAATGATGATTGCTGTCTTATTTGGTGGTCAACATACATCAGCCACTACAACAGCATGGACAATATTAGAATTGGCTGCTCGTCCAGAGTTAGTCCGTGCTTTACGTGAAGAACAAATTGAAAAATTGGGATCACTCAAGACAGACCTTACATTTGAAAACGTAAAGGAATTGACATTATTAGAAAACTGTGTCAAGGAAACCTTACGTCTTCACCCACCTATTTTCCAAATGATGAGAAAGGTGATTGCAGAGAAGGGTGTTGTATTTGAAAAGACAGGACATGAAATCCCCAAGGGACATCATTTATGTGCCGTTCCTGGCGTGACTCAAATTGATGAAACCTATTTCAATGAACCACTCAAGTACAACCCTTATCGTTGGATCGATTTAGAAGACCCTGTTCACAAGATGGAACAAGGGGATGATGCCAACATGGATTATGGTTTTGGTGCAGTGGGTATTTCCTCAAAGAATCCTTTCTTGCCCTTTGGTGCCGGTCGTCATCGTTGCATTGGTGAACAATTTGGTTACCTTCAAATTAAGACTATTTTGGCTACTATGATTCGTTTATTTGATTTTGAATTAGATGGTAAAACCGTTCCAAAGTCTGATTATACCTCTATGGTCGTTGTTCCTGAAAAGCCTGCATATGTTAAATACACTTGGAGAGAATAATCTTCACCACTATTTATTTTATTTATGAATGATAATAATAATAATACTACCCTATCACTCATTCTAATATGTATCGTTGTTACCTTGTGCATAAGTGACGTCTTTTTACAAGTGTACATGTAAACAACCATTTTTTAAAGAGAAAGAGACGGATATGATCATGAACTAGCCGACGCTACTTTTATAGCGTCTACAATTTGCTGCTCACAACGGGAGATTGTCACTACTTCTTTTTAAACCACCATAAAACATAAAGGTTTATATTAATGAACGTAACACAATAGAAGTTGGCACATTAACTATGCAAGTAACACGATGGTATTGTCAGCCAAACAGCATTTGCCAATTGAGCAGCTATTATCATCAGCGGTCATAAAGTAAAAAGCAGCAGGTTTTTCGAGAAGGATACATGGGTGACTCGTAGCTTGTCAGTAATAATAAGCAACTCTAGCCTATGTATAGTACTGGGCTCGACTTGAGTTTGGAGTCTAGAAAGACAGCTTCCAATCAAATGCAAACAAATAGTAACCCGTTAATTTGGGGTTCACTGAATTATTCTTCTTATTGATCGATGCGTCAGGCCATCATCTCTGACAGACTCAGCTTTTTAAGTGTATATGATTGAGTGTCTTTATGTTAGTGATTGAATGCACATGTTAAAGCGGAGACCTGATCTTTGGGATCATAAGGTTAGACAAGCGAATAGTTTATGTAATAATACTAAGGGTTTGGTATATGTAAAAAGACAATAGAATCTCCTTTTTTGACAGAAAAAGTATAACACTATCTGATTACCCCAGTTTTTGAACCATACTTTATTTACCTTTTAGATCAGCTGTTTGTCACATCAAAGCCTAACAACAACAATAAAAATTTCTTTGATTGGCTATTTCCATTTTGAAGGTAATTCACTGTTACGAATGTGAGATTATTACACTTTATTACATGTGAAAAATTATAAAATAGTTCTAACTGTTGGTTGTTGGAGAAGATCTAGAAATAATAGACGACGACGAAGATAGAAAAGAGGGTTGATATTGTAAAACGAGACATACAAATGTCACTAATACACTGAGTAAAATAGAGAGTCGAATAAATCCATAAATTAATCGAAATAAGCCACGGAATACAATGACAATAATGGCAAATAAAGCGTATAGTATAAGCATAGCTAATGCAACAGGTATAATATCTGTTTGTACTGGTATCGAATTCAAAATAGTGTAATAAGTTCGAAATATAGGTGGACTATGCTCGTATATCGTTTGAATCACTCGGCTGACAATATCGAATACTTGACTAGGTGGTGGTGCATGTAATTGAGCACCTATTTGTTCGTAAGCGTATATATACCATCTTGAAAATACTTCAGCCACTATAGCATCCATTCCACTCCCCCCTTTTTTGTTAAAAAAAAAAAAAAAAATTAAGAAAGAAAAAGAGAAAATTAAAAAAGTTACACGACTTAAATCAGCAAGGCTATATATGCATAGGTGTCAACAATATATCTTTCATGTTAGTCTAATATATCAATGACAAAAAAGCTATTTAATCATAATAACCATTGTTTTTTTTTTCTTCTTCTTTCCTTCTCTCTATATAACTATGAACACCAACAAGATTGAAGAGCGTTTATCTTTAAGCACACCAGCTAAAAGAAGAATGCGTACAACGAAAGAAGAGACAAGTATTCTTGAAAGCTATTACAAGTCAAACCCTAATCCTACAAAAGAACAAAAGCAAGAGATAGCGAAAGTTGTACAAATGGGAGAAAGAAATGTACACTTCTGGTAATAACTCATACTATCTTGTAATAGCACCTCTTATACTCATATATACACATAAGGTTTCAAAATAGAAGAGCCAAGGACAACAAGAGACGTAAGTTATTAAAGCAACAACATCAAAAACCATCTGCTACTATGGTAGAACAAAAGTTACCTCCTATTTCTACTATTATGATTCCTGACTTTGAAAACCTTTCTATTTCCTTTTATTTCCACCATCCACAATTTGGCATTGAAAATTCAATGATGCAGTGGTTAAGCCATGGTAGTGGTGGTGGACCTTATTAAAACACCGTTCAGGGCAAAAAAAAAAAATAAATAAACATCTTTTCTTTAAATAAAAAAACATGGAGTTATTACCATCAAACAACTCATCTCACCATGAAAGACGTTTTAAAAGGTCAAATTCAGTGCCGTTAATATTAACAAGATTAACTAAATTCCCACAAATGGATTTCGAAGTAAAAAAAAAGAAAAACGACGTCTCTCTCTTTTTCTGATTTCTATGATTTAGTTTGCATTATGGCAAATGGCTTATTTAATTATAGCACCAAGAAGAGTGTAAGTACTTTTATCCACGCGAAAATATACCCCTTATTTATTTTGTATATCAGGTACCGAAATATCTATTATCATAAACGTAAAAATAAAGCACAAAGTTGGGTAAAAGGTCATTGACTCCTATTCATGTAGAAACCAAGAATCAATGGGCAAGAGATGATCCAGCATTCTTGGTATTATTGGCATCATTTTTATGTGGTAAACTATACTCAACGTTTATACCCCCCCCACTTCCTAGTAATTCCGCTTTTATAGTGTCCGCAGTGGCCTGGGGTTTAGTGTTTGGATTAGGGATAATAGGTATATTAAGAGCCATGTTATTCATGGTTATTGTGGATTTTGTATGTGTTGGATCCATAGTAGCGACATTCACTTGGTTCATGACCAATCGATTTTTATGTCAGCAACAACAGCAAGTAGAATGGGCTTATGCGTTTGATATTCACTGCAATTCATTCTTTCCACTCTTTTTAATACTTTACGTAATTCAATTCTTTTGTTTAAAGATACTCATCAGAAGCAACATCATCTCTTTAGTGACAAGTAACCTATTGTACTTGATCTCAATTACCTGGTACTGTTATGGCACGTTTCTGGGATTTAATGGTAAAATAGTAGTAGTAGTAGTAGTAGTCAAAGAATCTCACGTTTCTTTTTTCTTTAGTACTACCATTCTTGAGTCATACAGAAGTCTTATTATATCCTGTACTTTTATTTATTATTCTTTTTGTTATTTTAACAGTATTTGGTATCAATTTGAGCGAAAACGTGATTGGCTTTTACTTTGGTTGGAGCTGATCAATAAATAAACAATAAAGCTGTCAAATTGGGATTACATACGATGATGATAAAATTACTCCTGACTCACTTGACGTGCATGTTTATCGGTATACTCGGTATATAAACAAAAAGATGCATTAACCGAGATGATGAAAATAAGGAGGCCGTGGGATTTGATTGGTTATAAGATACTTCTTCTATAAATACCGGGTATGTATAGTTAAAGTATATATAAAGGTGTAAATAGAGTTTCCACCCTTTTCTTCTCACCATGATAAAGAAAGAACAACAACAAAATAACTTGACTCAATCAGGCTTATTTCAAATGGAAGATAACTATCATCATTTATTATTGCCACTGATGACGAATACTACTGGTAATGATCTGTCATTTTACAACAGTATGGTGAATTACAGTGACCCTTTTGCCTATGATTTTATGCTACTGCAGCCTTCTATTTACGAGAATTCACTGTTGTTACCAATAGACAACAACGCATTATTTGAAATTGAACCATATCACTCTATGATGAATGACGACATATTACGGCTACCTACCGATACCACACCTCAGGAGAGTAGCTATGTTGTGTCCAATAGTACCAGTAACAAAAAGTCATTCAGTTGTGCTCAATGCCATCGATTATTCTCTCGAAAATACGATGTAATACGACATGTACGTGTTCATACAGGTATAAAACCATACGCTTGTCCTTGCTGCCATAAACGATTTGCTCGTTCAGATGCTCGTGCTAGACATTTTCGCATTGAAAAGAGTTGTAAAGAAGGCAGTCAATTCGTTGCTGCTCGTCGACGTAAAAATAACATGTAAAAACCTACGTTTCGGATATTATGTTTATATGATGATTATGCAAACAAATAAATAGTTTTTAATTTAAGCCTTTTCTATTTTATTGTGATTTCCGTTCAAAAAAGAATTTTATTATTGTTGGATGGCGCATAATTCTGGGTTACAATGACTTGTAAACGAAGTATTTTCTGTTTCAATTTGAAGTGTAGAATGGTGTACACCATAGATATCACACACAATATGTTGTCCCCTAGACAACACTTCATCATAATTGCTCTGTTGATCAATCTTGATATGGGCCGTTAATGAATATTTACCGGGTGATAAAGTCCAAACATGTAAATCATGGACTGCAAGGACACCTGAAATACCCATCAAGGACTTTTCTATTAAATCAGGATGAATGTTGCCAGGTACACCTTCCATCAAAACTGCTAATGAATCCTTCACAAGGTGATAAGTTGTATATAGCACCAAAATGGAAAACAAAAAGGTACACATAGGATCCACAATGGTATAGGTAGGTTTAAAGATTAAAATAATGGATGAAATTAAAACACCTATACATACAAGTTAATTTTAAATACATTACAAATCCACTCCAACTTACCCACTGAAGCTAACAAATCCCCTAAAACATGAAGTGCAGCTGCTCGAAGATTAATGTTGGTTTCCTTACGAGGTGTTTGTACTTCATTTAAGGTTTCTTCTTCATCATGATTATGTTCATGATCGTGATCATGATCATCATGAGAGTGACCGTGATGATGTCCTCCTAAAACATAAGCCAAACTATAAATTCCTATTAGCCCATCTCCCTTTCTTCTACACATGATAAAATACTTGCATAATATTAACAATAACACCGATAGCTGCAGTCATACACATCTAATCATATATCCATAAGATTGTTGTCAAAACAACTTGTATATTTTTAGAATTTACCAATTTTGCGTTAATCACTTGAGGATTTCTAATACGTTGAATAGCTTCATGGACCAAAAATCCAGTCAATACCCAAATAGTCAAGACAGAGACAAGAGCAGCAATGACTTCAGCACGATGAAAGCCAAATGTATGTTCTAAAATAAAAGAATTTCAGTATTAATTCTATTAATTTCAACTCATTACTTACTTTTGGTAGCAGGTTTTTCAGCTAAATAAATAGCTACGAGAGCAACAATGAAACTTGCAACGTCAGACAACAAATGAAAAGCATCAGACATTAAAGCTATTCAACAAATTTAATCTCTATTCCTCGATCAAGTCCTTTTTTTTTATTACCTAATGAATTAGCAAAGTAACCAGCAACTAATTCTGTAGCAAAGAAAACACAAGCTAAAACAACAGCAAACCATAACTTGCGTTTTGTTGAACTGGCAGAAGAACGATCTTTTAAAGTCACATTAGCACAGTTGGTTTGAGGGAGAGTGTATGAAACGACAGAACCTCCCGAAGCAGCCTGTGTATGAACCAGTGGTGTTCTTTCAGAATTTGTCATGAGTGTAAAAAAGAAAAGCGAAAAAAAAAAACAAAAAAAAAAAAATTTGTTCTACAGATAAGGAAATTTTGCACACTAAAAAATGTTTCACTTAAAACATCCCCCTTTATTATTGATCCTCAATACTGTGCAAGCTAAAAATATTCCTATTAGAAATAAAAGATTCTTTAAATTCCTCCTATTGTCTATATGTTACACTGTTTTGACATCAAAATGACAACTGGAATTTATAATCTATTACAACATGTCGAAGCATTCAGCTTTTTAGTCTATAATTAGACAGATGTTAGTTATTTTCTGGACGAATAAAAATTAATTTTTAGGTGTATAGTTACCTTATTTGGATCAAATAAAAATGGACAAAATACAAAACTGTATACAGAAGTTGCCTTTTTTGGAAAGAACAAAAAAAAAAAGTCCACCCCATTTCCAGTTTGCAAGGGGTGAATTTTTTTTTTTTTTTTGCACCTGCCTTCACCATGTTATTTCAACAATTATTCTCCAATGCCACCACCCGTATTGCTACTACAATGAATGCATTCGCCGCTAGACCTGCCATGCAAGGCTCGAGTATTTTATCTGCAACGTAATTAAAAAAAAAAAAAAACATTTGCTTTTCATTCACGCTCACTCCCCCCCCTTTTTTTTTTTTTTTTAGAATGGGTGCTTTTCGTAGTCCTTTAAGTGGACAAATGCGCTTTGTTACTTATGGTAATACTTATCAACCTTCCCAACTTGTGCGTAAAAGAAGACATGGATTTTTATCTCGTATGGCAACAAAGAATGGTCGTCGCGTTATTCTCAGACGTCGTATGAAGGGAAGAAAGAACTTGTCTCATTAAAATTATTGTTATTATTGTATAAAGGTTTAAAAATAGCATATCGGCTTTTTTGGGATTGGAAGAGAGGTGGATTAGGATCAATCAACAGTGATTCATTGAGGATCTTTTCTTTATTTAGTCCCTTGTCAGAGAAGACATGTCTTTTTTTTTGAATGACAGTTTATACAGCAGTAATCTTTTTCATTCACGCCAAGGTGAGATGGAGCAAAGACGAGACAGGCTATTTGGCAATCAACTTCTCGGTAAATATCCACAACATGCATGATCACTTATACTTTAAGGATGAACCAACAAATTAAATTGGAACAGCACAATAAAACTCTGAAAAGCTGTCTAACAGAAAGGGATGTATTAGATCAATTGTATATCTTGGCGTGGAGGAATAATCCTCTCATTAGCTGTTTATTTGTCAATATTTCAGAAAACATAAACATTTTTCATGTATACCATCTTCTATATAACCAATTATATAGTCTACCTGTTATTTGAAGCTGCCCTCATCCTTGCACTGTCAAACTGTCAAAAAGTGGACGGGCTTTTAAATATGGATGGCTGTTCAGTGTGACGTTGTTTCGCCTTCCTATCCATTTTTTTTCTCTTACGCTGGGATCAAAAGGAAATTAACTCTAAGCTTTTTTTTTTTTCATACTTGTCAAAAAAAAAAATGGTTAAGAGAAAGGTAGAGAAAAGGAGTGCTTGTGCCTTGAGAAGCTATTACTCATACATGCTATATAGAGAAAGAATAGAACTCATGTTGCACCCTCTGAAGAGGAAATGAACAAGATCCCCAAGAGTTTTGTCATGCGATCTGGTATTGTGGGTACTTCTGTTACTGCCCTAGTGCGCGATGTCCGTCGTATTTTAGAGCCCAACACAGCTAGTCATTTACGAGTAATTATTATACCCCAACTACTAGATCTCTTTTTCATTAAACCTTCTACCTATAGGAACGTCGATCGAATCGACTCAAGGATTTTGTTATGGTTGCAGGACAGTTAGGTGTGACACACTTTTTAATCTTTAGTCGTACCGAAAAGAATGTCAATTTGCGTATATGTCGTGTTCCCAGAGGACCTACATTAACATTCCGAGTTCTGGAATATGCATTAGCCAAAGATTGTCTTGCACTCCAAAAGAACCCAAAGACATCCGACGTCGAATATCATAAAGCACCTTTACTTGTTTTGAACAATTTCCAGCAACCTGGTAAAGAGTTTAAAGTGATGACAGTCATGTTGCAAAACATGTTTCCTGCTGTGGATGTTCAAACCATGCAATTATCAGAAGCGAGACGTGTCTTGTTGTTTAATTATAATGAGGATACAGGGATGATTGATATGCGACATTATAGTATTGGCGTCAAGGCCATTGGTGTTTCAAAATCTATCAAACGAGTGATCAATACCAATTTACCCGATTTAGGCAACTTTGAAGATATTTCAGATTATGTCTTGAAAGAAGCTATCATTTCAGAAAGTGATGTTGAAGATGGACCTGAATCAACAGTGACTTTACCACAAGATTATCATGGTCGCAATAACCGTAAAAATGATCAAAGAGCAGTGCGATTACATGAATTGGGTCCCCGTTTAACACTTGAATTGACAAAGGTGGAAAATGGACTAGCTGGTGGTGAAGTGCTTTATCACAGATATGGTAAATAGTACTTATATATATATATATATTGGAAAGATACAAGACTCACTCTGTTTAATAGTTACAAAAACTAAAAAGGAAGTTCAAGAAAATGAACGTAAACGACAAAAGACATTACAAGAAAAGGCTAAGCGTAGACAAGAACAAGAAGAAAATGTGGAGAAGAAAAAGGCTGAAAAAGAAGCCAGAAAACAAAAGAAAAATGATGATGAAGAAGAAGAGGAAAATGAAAGTGAAGAAGAGGAAGAAGAAGACCTTGATAACATGCAGTTAGACGAAGAAGAAGACGATGAAGAAGAAGACGAAGAAGAAGGTGATGAAGAGTAAAACAAATCTCCTGCAAATAGTTTAACATTTAGAAATAAACATAAAAAACACTGTGTACAAAGTTAGTTTTGACATATAACTTGAAACATAATATTGCCCAATTAAGACAAAGCGCGTATTTAATCGTACATGAGCAGTAGCAATTTTGTGAAGAATTCCTCATATAATTACCATGACACACGCTTTAATTAAATTACTGATATATAAACAAAAAGAAAACACATATAAAATCACCTTTATTTCCTATTCCTCTTCTTCCCACACAAGAAAACAAAAATGGATAATTTAAAGAGAAGACATAACTTCTCTCACCCAGATTCACCACCACCCAAATACTCTGATACTTTTGACCCCATAGAAGAAAGTCATTATAAATCCACAAAAGATGAAAAAATCTATAGAGCACCTATGAAAACTCCAAAAGTAAACTAAGAAACACATGCATTGAAAACTCCCTCACCCCCCCCCCTTTTTTTTTTTTATAGGCTTTTCAATACATCAAAAGACATCAAAATACAATTGCCGTGACTTTATTAACACTTCTTGCTCTTTGGACTCGTTTCCGCGTGATTGATAAATCACGAAAGGTTGTCTGGGACGAAGCGCACTTTGGCAAGTTTGGTTCGTTTTATTTACGCCGTGAGTTTTACTTTGACGTCCATCCTCCTTTGGGTAAAATGCTTGTGGGTCTCTCAGGTCTCTTGGCCAACTACAATGGTTCTTTTGGCTTTGAATCGGGAAAAGAATATCCTGCTGATCTGGATATTGCCACCATGCGTATCTTTAATGCAGCATGGGGTGTCATGTTAGTTCCCTTAGCGTTTGGCACAGCTCGTCATTTGAATCTCTCGTTCCCTTCGTGTATCTTGGCGGCCACCATGGTCTTATTCGACAATGCTTTGTTGACTATCAGTCGATTTGTCTTGTTAGATTCTATGTTGCTGTTCTTTACAGGGTCAACTTTTTATTGCTTGGCAGGCTTTCGTACACATAGAGAAAAGTAAAACACAATACAAAAAAAAAAAAAAAAAGGAGGGGAGGGGATGTTTATATATATATATATATATTTTTAGTCCTTTTTCGCTCAAGTGGTGGAGTTGGTTAGCAGGATTAGGTGTGTCTCTAGGTTGTGTATTAAGGTAAAAAAAAAAAAAAAAAAGATGGTTAAGGAGAGTATATTAATGTGGGATAGTGTAAAATGGGTGGGTTTGTTTGCTGTAGCTTTGGCTGGTATCTATACCTTGGAAGATCTTTGGGATATGTTGGGCGACCTCCAAATGCCCAAAAAAATCTATGTTTCACACTTTTTGGCCCGTGCTGTATGTTTAATCTGTCTCCCCATGGCCATCTACATGGCTAGTTTCGTAGCTCATTTCCATGTATTAAGCAATAGCGGTCCAGGAGATGCCAACATGAGCTCCCTTTTCCAAGCGAAATTAAATGGAAGCTCCTTTAGAGAAAACCCACTCGGTAAATACAAATCCCTCCCTCTTTGCTATAGACTTCTAACCTAAAGCGATAGAAATTGCATTCGGTTCTAACGTGACTATCAAGAACTTTGGCTATGGCGGAGGTCTTCTTCATTCCCACCCTCATTTCTACCCTGACGGCTCCAAGCAACAACAAATCACTTGCTATTCTTTTAAAGACAGCAACAACAACTGGCAAATTCGCCACCCTCGTCAAATCGACAACACAGCAGCTGAGCTCAACGAAGACACAATCCAGTATGTCAAAGATGGTGATGTGATTCGTCTTTTCCACGCCAACACAAAACGCAACTTACATTCACATCCCATCAACGCACCCATCTCTTCAAAGCATTGGGAAGTCAGTGCCTATGGTAGTGAACAAGTCGGTGATGTGCAAGACAATTGGCGTGTTGAAATCGTAAATGATGTCTATGACAAACGGGCTACACAGCTCAAATCATTAACAACGCGTTTTCGATTGCGTCATGTTTATTTGGATTGTCTTTTAGCAACACGCAATGTAGCTTTACCACCTTGGGGTTTTAAACAGCAAGAAGTCTTTTGTGACAGGAAGGCAAAACCAAATGATCATCATACATGGTGGAATATTGAAGACCATCGAAATGAACATTGTAAGTCATAAAAACGTTTGGAAAGAAAAAGTTTAATCATGATGTATTAGTGCCTCCTGCTCCTGCTAATTCGTACAAGTCTAACTTTTTTGAAGACTTTTGGCATTTGAACGTAGTGATGTGGAATACAAATAATGCATTAATTCCTGATCCTGACAAGAATGATATTTTATCTTCTAATCCTACACAATGGCCATTGGTTTCAGCTGGCCTGCGTATGTGTGGTTGGGATAATAAGACCGTCAAGTTTTATCTTTTAGGTAATCCTTCTGTGTGGTGGAGTTCTTTTGCAGCTATTGTCACGTTCACTGTATCCACACTTGTATATATGATTCGCCAACGCAGGCAAATTGTTGACATGACACCAGGTAACAAAGCCTCCCTTCCTTCTCCTTCATGCACGTTACTAAAAAAAAAAAAAAAAAACTTTTTGAATTAGCGCGTTGGACACAGTTTTCCTCAGTCGGCAGATTGTTCTTTTTCGGTTGGTTTTTCCATTATATCCCTTTTTATATGATGGGCAGAGTGACGTACCTTCATCACTATTTCCCTGCTCTTTATTTTAGCGTTTTCATGGTACCCTTTTTAATGGAACATTTCTTGACGCATACATCCACGAAAAAACGAGCCCTTGCTTACGGTATCGTGTTCACTTTGGTAACTTTGAACTTTATTCATTTCGCACCCTTCTCGTTTGGCATGACAGGCGATATTAAAAATTACTCGAGCAGATGGTGGTTTAAACAATGGAATTTAATTGAAAATCCCAACTAAACTTTTACATGAATAAATTATCTACATCTGCATCACAAAACTTCTTGAATGAGAGAGACCCTTTCTGCCTAGTTCACCGAGAAAACGGCCCCTATGTCACAAAAGTTATCAGATCGTGTTACCATGAGAAGTGTAACTCTGAAATTGATTATCTGATTCTTTCTGGTTTTGAATAAATAAAGAGTAGTATATAGAAACAAGCGTTACAAAAACGAAGTACGTGGCTTTTAGTTATGGTTGATAGTTTCTTTGTGAATCTATATAAATTTCAGTTGATTCTGCAACACAAAACACATGTTTATACAACTATAGAAGATCAAGAAACGTCTCCCTTGATCGGTGTGTGATTACACAAACACTTGCTTTAAAATCTGATAAATGCTAGTCCCCCCCGTCATTTGCGTACTTTTCTAAATCACCATTGCTCTTACCGTTTTTCTCCGGTAAACATGAGTAGGGCACTGTTTCACTACATGCTCTCTATAAAAGAAAGGGGTTTTTCTGATGTGTCCTCTTTTTTTTTTTTTTTTTCAAACAACATGCGCTCCACTTTAATTGCTGCCACTCTCTTGTCTGCCGTTTACGCTGCTCCTCTTACGGATTGCAACCCTTCTTACAATGTTGCTCCTTCCACTGTCTGCTATACGAACTGTAATGTGGCTGCTGGCCAGACTTGGGTACCTGGATGGACGATGGATCACACGTCTCCTCTTTTCGTCAAGTCGCTCGCTCTCATGTGCAACAAGACAGGTCCCAACTACGTTGGTTTTATGACAGCTGCTGGTACGTGTATGGCTAAATGTACTGGAGATGATCCGACCCTATTTGCTCAAGAATTCCAAGGTGCTTGTGCATGGTGGGTTAAGCATAAAAACGATACTTGTTCTGCTTAAGAAAAAGTCATTCAAAATAAATCTTATCATTTCGAGAAACAGTTACGAGACCCTCTTTATAGATTTTCTCGTGTTTTTTTGTGCCTTGTCTTTTGTAATATATATATATACCTATAGCGGGTGTGAGTATTTGACTGCCCTTCAAGTTGTCTATTCTCTGGTGAGCAACTGTGGTTTCGGAGATCTTAGGCAACAGGCTGTTATTCATGACCATGACCATGATTTTGAATTTATTGAGGATACTTAACGTCGTCACCTTTGGAAGGAAAATAAAGCAAGAAACATGTGCGAGTTGAATTGGCTATACGAAGGTTTCGCTTCATGTTAGGTTTTTTTTTTTTTTTTGCTGGCTTTAGTGCTGTTGCCGTCTCATTTTTACCGTTTTCTCTTTCCAGTGGACTCTTCAAATTGTCTACCCCCTCCTAACACTTCAAAACTTTTTACTACAGATACCTACTCATTGACAAACGCGATTTTTAGTATGATTTTAGCAATTGAACCGATATTACTGTCATGGCTTATTGACGTGTTTCTATTCGCCTTTATACGTCTTCCCCTGAAAAGCAGAAAAGTTCGTAGAGCTGGTTTCAGTGTATTTCTCCCTTAAACATAATTCTATCGGTTGAAAAGGTTGGCGAAATCAAAATCAAAAGGGCAATTCATTTGAATGGAACTTCGTTTTCAATAAAGGCGAAGAGGAAACATGTAACAATGCTAAAGAAAAGCCGTTTATAATCATCCCGGTTCTCATCAATGAAAATTGTAAGAAAACTAATTGCGGATCTCGAGAATCGCAAAACAACTATTTTCTTATGTTCAAATAACTTGTTTCCTGCTAAGATATTAAGCTTCATGTTTCATGTAAACTTAATTTTTTATTTTTTCGAGGCACTGTTGTACTAAAGATCCATCAAAGTTTTCTACAGGCTAAAAGGTCCAACTATAACTACGTAACTTTTATTTTTTTTGTTGTTAACTTTTTTCACTTTGTAAATATGTTGGTTGCTGATACTGTAAGTATTATTATTATTTGAAAGATGTTCCTTTCTCATTCATTTTAATGATCTAAACAAAAAGCCATCCAACAATGGCAAACTACCTAAATTCTCAGTTTCAACATTAGCCCACAGTCTTCATTACAACTGCAAAAAGCAAATCTATTTGCTTTCCAGCACAAGAGACACTAAACAGGGCCTCGAATACACTATTGCCGACTCACTCTTTGAACGCGGTAACGATTTTGAGGAAGAATTATGCAACCGTCATGCCTCCTTCATTGTCGATCACACCTACTCCAAAGACTTTTTACAGGTACTTCGTGACGCACAGCCGGGAAAATACCTGTACCAACTACGTGTGACAATACCTGATTCATTTTATACCGATGTTCTTCATATAGACAACTACCGCATGAGCAACTTCATACCTGATTTCCTGTATGTCCATAAAGAAGATCCAAAAGACAAAAAACGCAAACTCCGCATCATTGATGCTAAATCGTCTCGCCAAGTTACCACGTCTCATCAATTTCAAGTAGCCTCGTATGCTCTTTTCCTAAAGTACATCATCAAGGATATCCCGGATCTGGAAATCGACGACGTGGGCGGCGTTTGGCTTCCCTCCAACATGGACAACCCTGTACAATTCCGCATAGGTCTCGTCATGAACACCGTCAAACACATCTACACCACCACGTTACCAGAGATCCTAAAGGATGCCAACCCGGAATGGAAGTTGAATAAGTCATGTTCAAGCTGTTATTTCTATAAACAGTGCAAAACCGATGCAGAAGGCACCTTACAATCCATACCCTATTACCAAAGTGACGACATTGAAGATCTTTCAGACCTCTTGCAGAATTTAAAAATTGAGAAAAAGGAGGACGATGCCGTTGTGCATTATGTGCAGGCCTATTCGCTGAAACAACCTCGCTTCTTAGGATATCCCTCAGTCTTGATCGCGAAAGAAACAGACCACAGTATTTACATTTACCTCCAAATGGATCTGTATACCCTCACACCCTTTGTTTACGGCATTCATGTCACGGACAGCAACAACAGTCCGGTCTTTGAGTCCAGCTACACCACACCTTACACAAAGAACACTAAATCCGCCAGTGAATTTGCAGACAGGTTTATTAGAGACCTTCAACACGTCTTGGAAGATATGGCCGCTGCATCTTCTCGATGTCTATTCTACATTTATGACGAATCCGAAAAGACTACACTTCAAAATTACCTCTACCAACTCGTCGATTCTGACGGCAAGCAACTCATTACACTCTCAAAGGAGCGTCAAGAGGAAATCGTCAAGGAAGCCACTCAACTCTTAATCGCACTTTTCCAAGACAGCACACAACTTCTCAACTTGTCTGACCTGACCATGATCCAAGGTGTTCACCGGGAGGCCACCGTCGGTCGGTTTGTAAGTATCGAGAAACTGTTGGCGCAAAATGTAGCCTTGGGTATTTCGGGACACTACCCGTTGAAAGATGTCGTACCATGGATGACACAACCTAAAAACGACTGGACGACGGAAACAAGTCCAGACAAAATATACGATCATTGGCGTCGAAACTCTCAGGAAATAGAGTCATTGATGGCTCGTCGATTCGGGTGGTTAAAGCAAATCATGAAAACTTATTGGCAACTAGCAGAGACGCAGGATCTTCCGTTGGCGTGTGCCCCCTTTCAATGGCCAGAACTTCAGCCCGTCCAAAGCCCTTTGATTGCGAAACTGTTACTGTTCAAGCAGCTTGAATGTTTCAAGGCGTGTGATGAGACCCGCATGGATCGTATTCGTGATTTGCCTAATAGTCGTATGGATGCACCGTATGGACTTGTGTTGGATTTGGAAAGTGTGGAAAAAACGGAAATATCGGCGTATGTGTGGAAATTGACATTGAATGCGGTTCCTGAGCATAATGGACCTCTCTTGCAGCAGAAGTTGGATAATTTAGCAATGAATGCCATGCGGCAATACATTCTTGTTCCAGATACAAAAGAGGTGAGTTCGATGTATATCGTTTACAAGAAAGAAATTTTTGATTTGTTTTCATTCAGGGCATCATTGAAGCCGTGAAATACTCTGATCTTCTCGAGATGCACGTTCTTTATAGTCGCAAAAAGCTTGGTATTCGATGTGTGGATGTTGTGAGCAAGAACGGCCATCAGATTATTCTCCATGGATTACGCGTGAGTATGAATGTGAAAAGGTGGAGATTATATAGACGTTACATAGACTCTACCACAGTATCCTGCATCCAATCATTATTGGAATTTGATACCACAGAGGATTGGAAAGATGTAGAAGTAGGAATTTGTATCATGTTTTTTCTTTACAGCACACTCACTTTTTTAGAATCTTATTACGGATCCAAATGATTGGGCAACGAAGCACGTCAACGATGAGATTGGTTTTAACACCCAAGAACGTCCACGTGAAATCCTCCAAGAGTTTAACATGTCACCTTCACAACTTCAAATTGTAGAGAACATTTCTAAAAGACGACTTCAAATTGTTTGGGGACCGCCTGTATGTTGTCTGTAAAAAAAAAAAAACAAAGATGGGGGATAGATCTAAAAAGATTATTAGGGTTCTGGTAAAACTGAATTTTTAGCTCTTTTTATTAATTGGTACATCAAATGTTATCTACTGGAAAATGACGAGGATAAAGAAGTGGTGATTGGCATCACTGCTTGTACACGTGAAGCTATCATTCATCTTTTGAAACGTATAGAAAAAGTTCAAAAAGAGCATGGTATGGAAGATCTCTTTTCCATCCTCTATGTAGCCTCTCAATCACCTTTTGACGGCAACTCCTCTATTTTAACTGAAAGCTATGATAAAATCTTGACAAAAAAGAACAAAATAAAGAAGGAAAGCTCTATCCGTGTCTTTGTAGTAGGCGCTACTGTTTGGCATTGGGTTAAAGTCCTAAAGTCACGAAAAAGATTTTTGGGATGTGACATGATGATCTTGGACGAAAGCACTCAGGTAAACACTGAAAAAAATTACAATAATCTTTTTATTTATTTGTATGTATAGTTACTTGTGTCTGACGCTGTTTTGGCTATTTATTGCTTATTGAAACCGTCAGGAAAACTTATTATTGCAGGTGATCACATGGTAAGCCCGCATAATTTTTTTTTTATAGCAATGCAAAACTTACAATCTTGTGTAGCAACTGGGGCCTATTATTAAAAATGATTATACGGATACTATTCAAGTGTTAAAGAACGAGCCATTGCTCTACGGATCTATCCAGCAATGCTTGATGCGTACTGTAGATAATCAAACCATTTATACCCGGGGATTCCTCTTGCAGAAAGGTGCAGTGCATGACTTGGGTCCCAATACATGGCAACTCAATGACAACTGGCGCATGGTAACTTTATCATTGGAACCCCCCCCCCCGAAAAAAAAAGAGGACTCAACCTTTTTTTTTTTTTAGAATGGACAACTGAATCAATTTTTTCAACAAGTTTACGGTCCTCATTATGTATCACGTAAACCTGACTTGCAGCTTGAGTTGGACTGGAATCATCTCATTGTATATGATGAAGATCGTTTAGATATGATTCAATCCATTATGGACCCTCAAAAATCCATATCGCTCGTGAAGCTCAAGTCTAATGTATCCACGTTCGATCCTGTTAAAAGTGAAGCAATGGTCGTACAACAACTTATCCAAGTCTATGACCAGATTAATACTATCCAAGGAGGCGATATTATGGTCGTCACACCACATCATGTACAGCGTGTTGCTATTCAAAGATGTATTGACGAACTGAACTTGAACCATACCATCCGCATCAGTACAGTGGAAAAGTTACAAGGTCAAGAGTGTGATTTAGTATTTGCTTGCTTTTCGTGCTTCAACCATGTCAGAGGTGCTGAATTCTTACGTGATTTTAGAAGATGGAATGTGGCACTTTCTCGTGCAAAGTAAGTGCACATACTCTCAAAAAAAAAAAAAAAAAAAAGCCTAAACTTACCTACTTGAATAGACGCAAAGTGATTATCATCACAGTAGATAAACTGATTAATCCTGATCCTACAGAAGGCATGTTTGATTCTTTTCGTAAAAATACTTTAGAACCTCATGATGGATATGCCTTGCTTTATTTGCTACAACAGTGGGCAAAAAAGGCAAACTCTGTTTGGGAATGGCTAGTGTAATACAATAAAACTTTATTTTTTTTTTTTTTATACAACGATAATAAACAAGGGTTAGGAAGATGCTGGATTTTACATTGCGAGCTTTTTGTCTGTGATGAAGTCTTCTGGTTTGACAATAAAGTCTGGGGAATAATAAGAGAGTTCGCTGGAAGAAGGCGTCGTTGTCACAGGTGAAGGCTGTTGTGTTACCATGGTAAGTTGATCTGCCACCGACAGGTGCTGTGAACTAGAAGATGGTGAAGTGCTTGATGACAATACAGGAGAAGGCAAGGTATTTTCGTTACTGTTGTATTCAGTATAGACTTCAGCGACGGTATCAGAAGAAGAGGTGTTGAAATCTGTGAGTGTTTCAGTATATGTAAGGTTTGGGCATGATTGTCGATGAGTATAGAAAGGTTGCTGATGCATTGAGTACATGTTGCCGATATTTATAGAATGATGATGGGGTAGACTGTAAGTGACAGAGGAATGTTGTCTTGAAGCAGATGAATATGTTTCATATGTATTGGGAATTCGATAATTTGGGTATCCGTAATGATAATTTCCACCATTGTTTGGGCAGTAACCATATTGGGAAGAACGACGAATAGCGGATGTATTATAAGAGGTGTTGTTTTTACATGAGCTAGTTCGATAATAGCTATAGGGTGATGCTGCATCGCTGCTGAGAGATCTACCTGAGCGTCCACGAATAGAATGATTTGTTTTTGTTCTGTGTTCATTTTCTGCCGCAAGCTGATTTACGGTCCAGTAAGAGCCTTTACCTGGTTCGTTTACAGGGCGTGGCACGCGAACGAAACATTTGTTTAAAGAGAGGTTGTGACGAATGGAATTCTATCATATTTTATACAAATTAGTATAAATTAAGTTACACTGAAAAAGATAATATACCTTCCAACCGGATCCGGCTGTTCCGTAATAGGGATAATGGTCAATGACCCATTCATAGATTTGGCTAAGTGTGAGTTTACTTTGAGGGCTTCTTTCAATAGCATATTTGATAAGTGTTGCGTAGGAATAAGGTGGTTTTCCATGTGTGTTCTTTTCAACTTTCAAATGAGCAGTATCTGTGCTGTAAGCAGGAACATGATGATAAGATGTTTGTGGTTTCCACAATGATGTAGTATCATTAGGAAGGCTAATGTCTCTTGAAGTAGCAGTAAGATATTCCATTTTAATTATAAGAGTTAGATTATGAAAAAAAAAAAAGAGGGAAAGAAAAAACAAAAACAAACACTAAACTGTTAGATAGCAGTTTAAATGGGAAAAAAAACTTGGAGCAAAAAAAAAAAAAAAAAAAAAAAAAAGCTCCCCTATTCAAGGGGCTAAGATAGAAAATCAGGTGTATTGAGATACTCCAATGACGTGGTTCTCATGGAAGAAAGGATGTACATGCAGGTATCTTTATTCTGACGCGTGTGTATATACCCGTCCTACCTGCGCTTCTGAGTAGCTGCTCTCTCATTTTGGCTTTACTAAATGATGACAAAAAAAAAAGAGATAGATTATATGCACTATTGTGTATATATACTGCATGTTAAAGCCAAAAGTTGTTAGCATAGTATTAAAATTCCAGATTTAGTCTGATACGCTACTTTGAACTAATTATCTATAATTAAAAGCGTTTCATATGAATTGGGTATTGTCGTTGGAATTAATGAAATATGGTGGTGATTTCTTAATTAGATATGCCCCACCCCAACCTGACAAAATACTCACTCATCAATGAATACAATTTTTTTTGGGTGCGAGTAAAAAAAAAAAAAAAAAAAAAAGGCCCCTGCGCTTACTTTTTGAATACATACAAAGTGTTTTTTTTTTTTTTTTTCGCATAAACCCTAGTAACACAATGTCAATCATTCTAACTTATAGCAATTCAAACAAAACGTGTATGCGACAACACAACAATGAAAAATGTGTGCAGCACAAAAATCAGTTTTTGTTAAATGCGCAATGGTGGAATTTTTACTCTCTTTTGAGAGTCGAGGCGTAAAACTTTGTCACACAATAACTCTATAATCTCTCAGTTCATCATCTCCCACGAGCGTTAATCATGAACGACTATCATTATCATAAAACCACGGTCTTGATAATTTTTCTCCCACCTAGTTTTTACATGTGAAAATCTATCTAATACAAATCCTGAATTGTTATAATTTGATTTTTAACCAAGCAGGTTATACCTTTCTGTACGTCGTCCTTCAAATTTGACGTAACCGCTTGTCAAATTAAACATAAATCCGAATAAGAGAGGGTATAAGTAATACCACTGCTAAAAACTATTTCCTTTTCTTCAAAGGTATGATTAGTCATTTTAATATTAAATCCAACACTCAACTCAACACTTTACAAATAATTTATTCGTCATTATTGCAGAAAGAAAGAAACAATCCCTTTCCCCCCATCCCTTGTTTTATCAAGTCAAAGCATAAAGCAGTGCTATTAACATTAGAGCGGCAGAAAGCAGCATAAACGGAACCTTTCCGCTCTCTATGTATACCTGTATAAAGGTAGTGCATGCACAGTCCAGGAGTCACATTGAGATGTAAAAGCTTATTATTCATCGCGAAGATTGTATATTGGCCAAGTCTTTTTCGCTCTTTACAAATCGTATTACGCTCCTCCTTTCCCCCCCCCCTTGTAAGTCATCATAAATAGAAACTTCATATTTATTTTTATATATACAATTAAATCACTTCAACAGACTGTAATATCTTGACTCCAATTTCAAACTAATCTCCATAAAAAGCAGTTAATATCGCACTATTTGCACTTTTTGTAATAACTTACGCAAGCAACAATAACAGCCACAATGATCAAGTAAATGATAATTAATGTCTGATATTCTGTACCAAAATTAGTTAAATGGTCTCTGAGCATGGATAATAGATCAGAAATAACGCGAAGTCGATCATTTAAAATTTTAGCTCTTTGAGGAATTTCCAGATACTCTCTTACAGCTGTATACATAGGCTGTAAAGCAGGTTCTGACCAAAAGATCTCAGGTGTATCTATATAAACAAACATTTAGCCTTCCTTTTTTTTTTTTTTTTTTTTTTCATTCTGCCTTTGCTCTTTTACCTAACACATTAGAAACAAGATTCACATTCATTCTTAAATTAAACAATTCTCCATTAATCTTTGTTATTTCAGCACGCGTCTTTCCCAATCTTCCCGTTTCTGCCATTTCTTTGGGCAAATACTTGGTATCTTCAATCGTCTTATCCATGATATCCTCATATCGTGCAACAACCGCGCTCTGTGAAAGGCCGTGAGAGATGGTCAATTTGATCATATGATTACCGCTCTTCAGTGTAATCATGTCGTTAAAGATACGAGGCTTAATCTGTGACATGTCATACTGGAAATGGAGTTCTTCAATCTGCATGTCTTCATCTGGGTTATCGCGGAAAGGCTCCAAACTAAACTGCATAAAGTCCTCGAGCATCAAGAGTTCTTCGGCACGGCGAAAGTTCCAAAACACAACAACACCGTAGTCAAAGATAAACACTTCACCGCCTTTAAAAGGCTCACGAGGAGGTTTTGTAGGTTCTTCTTGTTGTTGAGTTTCGCTTTGCTCCTCAGAGGGCTCTTCTTGCTTATCAGCAAATGGGTTATCAAAAATACCTGATACTTGCTGCTCCTCTTCATAGTTTTGTGAAGGTTCCTCTTCATAATTCTGCGAGGGTTCTTCATAATATTCCTGCAGTTGCTGTGGCTCATAATCATCTTTTTGGTTTGGATAACCGGCCACAAGAGGCTCTTCATTTTGATAAGTGTCTTCTTCGTAATCCATAATATAGTCTTCAGTTGTATTTCGTCTACTACTAGGAGGTGTGGGTACATTACTTCGCACACGGATATTAAAGAGATTGTCTTTATCAGGTCTAAGTGTTCTAAGAGGGAAATGATAGGCTGCATACAAACATTCGTCGTACAGACGGGGCGAAACACGATGGTGTTGACGTAAAAAGGGTCTCAGTCTGTTCAAGTCGTATCCTTCTCCTGTGTAATAGGCAGCAGCTCGAGGTAAAAGCGCCAATTCGCGCTCGTCCTTGGTCATGCGTTCGGCTGGTGTTCGTGATCCGACAACAGTTCCCTCGATGGGTAAAGGCACACCAGCTGTACGTGGTTGCCAATCATCATCGTCGTAATGATCCACGTTGGTGTTCTCATTGTCAGGTTCCTTACCAGCTTGCATTGAGGCATCGTCTGATTGTGGAAATAATACGAGCTTTTGAGAGACTTTGGTACTTCGAAGTGGCTGGTTGGGTTTGTTGCCTTTGAGTGCAGTGCTGTTTAATTTCTTTGTAAGGTTGGATTGAGCAACACTGCTCGTTGAAGCGGCTTGCACAGGCTGTGGAATGGGATTTGTTTTAAGCACTTGTTTTGAAATGGCAGACGGTTTTGATGTCTTTTTTGAATTACTCTCAGTTGGTTTATTTGACATTTTATGCTGATAAAAAAAAAATTAAAAAATGACGGGAATTTTGTCTATCTAGTGGTCAAAATGAAACCTGCTATCAGCTCCCTCCTCAGACAATGTTTATCACTGTGGCCTCGGACGAATTAAAATTGCTATTAGAGTATGTTTTCTTTTTTTGGACGAAATCAAACAGGAAATTCAGAAAAAGTTAAAAGACAGTCTATTAGTTATATATGTACCTGTAACAATCATTATTCTTGTAGAAATAAACCGCGTCTAATAAGATGATTTAAATATAAAATTTAACCTGTATTCTTGAAATATTGACTACTGTCCTTCCCCCCATAAGGATAATGATTCTCGTATTTTTGTCCTGGTTAACATCGTGATTACACAGTCATCAATTGCAGACAGAAAGTGTAATGCGCATTGTTGTCAAAGCTTAATAAGAAAAAAGCTGTCAAAAATGGTTCAGCCTTTTTCTTCTTTTTTTTTTTGCTGCTTTATGGAATATCATCACTGGATTAGTAAAGAGAGAGTAGACGAAATAATAAACAAGTTCATTTCAAGTAAAGAAAAAAAGTTTCAAGAGAAAGCCATTATTTCAATGGACACAGCCAAAGATATTATCCGTGTATTAAAACCAGTATAAGTGAAATTTATACAAATTACTTGAAATACTTTTTATATTCATTTATATAAAGGGTGATGGTCTTTATGGTACAGCTAACTTTAGGTATTGGGCTAGAAAGCGATTTGCTTTAAAGACCATTGAAGATGTAACTTTAGTTTGCTGTGATAATAAGCCTGTTTGCTTAAAAGAAGATATCTATGAAATTATCTTAAAAGCGCATGTTGAATGTCAGCATAAAGGAAAAGAATCAACTTATAAACAGGTAATATGATGATTACAACAACCTAACTATGGACTAACCAAATAAAAAGATTCACAAGACAAGAAGCTATTTACCCAAATCGCTTGTACAAATGATTGTTAAAGAATGTATTCATTGTAACTTGAAAAAAGTAGAATTCCATGATATTGTAGATCTCTATTTTTGAATAAATAAATGATAAAAGCTATTAAAGGGATATATTCAAGACTTCCACAACATTTTCTACTCTTGAAAGATCTTCTAGAAAAGGAATCAAGTCTATTAATTCAGAGTCGTGTTGATCATTAAACCATGTAGATACAGGAACAGCATTTGAAGGATGAAAACTATAACTTGTGGGTGTATTATCTAGTATGATAACATGCTTTAAATCACGGCCTAATCGAGATAAATCCTATAATAATAAGGAGTTAATCTATATAAGCATCATTTCTCTCCTTATATCCTCTATTGTACTTTGATATAAGTTCCTTTGTATTGATGGCATGCTTCTCTGAATAAACGATGATGAATAACATGATGTAAATCAAACTTATCCAATACAGGATTCGCATATTTCGATAAACTTGCTGTAAATATAACAATTTCATATAATTCTCCCATACGCTTCATAAAATCATCTACTCCGGGTCGTTTTAATACAAACACATTATGGTAGTGTCCATCAATTTCAACGGGTACAATAAAATCAGCCTCAGCAACAGTCTATATACTCTAGTTAGTCATCATTTTCAAAGCCTTTCTTTCCTTCTTACCTTGAACGAACTATGTATCAGTGTTTCATCAAGATCCAACACAAGGCATTTTCTACCTTCATTTTCTTTTTTAATGGGGTCCAATAACCAATTCACCTATGCATACAAAATTAATACTTGATTTACCATCTTAAAATAATCTATGCATACATTGAATTCATGTTCTTCTATTGTCGCTTCTTCTTCTGTTTCTTCTTCCTCAATTTTTATTTCTTCTTTTTCTGTCAATTTGGGTAGTTCTTCTTTTACTATTGGTGGTATCTGAGGTTGTTTCTCATCAGTTAATATGATCTCCTTTTCTTCAGTAGGCTTCTTTTTCAATTTACAACAACAAAGCAAAAATGAAAAAAAGTTCTTTTTAGGTTTCCATTCTAAAGAAAAAATAATGTTCATCATTTTGATTTAAAAAACCAATCATAAAGTTCTTTTTTTTTTTTTTTACTTTTGGATGAAGATTTAGAAGATAATGGTGTTGGCTGTAAAACTAATGTAGATCCTCTGTTTTGATGTCCCATTTATTAAAAAGAGAAGAAAGAAAGAAAAAAAAAAAAGTTTAATGTTAGGAGAGGGGAAAGAGCATTATTCCAAAAAAAAAAAAATAGCGGGGTGCACATAGCGGTAACAAGTCCCCTTAAAAAGAAAAAAAAGAGCTTGTTGTTGTGTTGTTTGCTTTAGGAAGAAACAACAAGCAATACGCTTTTAAAGTGGTACTCTACATGGTGTTCTATTTTGCTTAGTAGGTCTTTGTTACGCCCCTTCTTTACTCGTGTTTTGATTACAAATTATTACATACAATGACAGAATACCAATATTTAGGTTTCGAAGCATGAGAAAATGACGGGAAAGAGCACTTCAACATCCGGACCCTATTGAAGGAATGGACGCTAACGAATCCTATTTTCCTGTTACTACGTCAGAAATTATCTGTCAGGCACAATAGTACGTTCAGCAAATAATATGACTTTTGCTAAAGCCTTAAGATGCATAAACGAACCTATTTCTCGCACTGTCAAATAAATATAAATACTCTTTGTAGGAACAACAGAAAGTTTTATTCGATTTAGTGTAACTTCTTAAGATGAATCCTTCATTTTTTTTTTTTTTTTTTTTTTTTTTTTTTTTTTTTTTTTTTTTTTTTTTTACGAAAAAAAACACATGGTTGATAGAGTCGTCTCCAGAAAATTTCTTTTCGACATTTTTTGAGTTTTTTCCATGAAAGTGTAAAAACTCTACCTCATAATTAATACTACTTAACTGGCACAACAGCCCCATTTGTTCCGAGCAAAAAAAAAAAACCAGTAGATATATCTACTATGTTTGGTTATGAGTTTTTTTTTTTTTTTTTTTACCTAATCATGAAATTTGGCCAGTGCGTAGAAGTTATGTACTACGTATTGTTGTGCGATAGACACTATCCATACATACAGTATTGTATGCTATGCGCTACATGATGTTCTGTGTTAAATACTATGCATACATACGGTATGAATAGATAAACATTATATGCCACATAGTGTCCTGCAACAAGTAACTATCGATACATACAATATTGTATGCATAGGTGATACATGTATACGTAGTAACGCACATGATCCCTTTCAGTGTGGTCTGTTCTTAATGATACATCATGCGGAATTTCCATAAATAATAATGTAAACATTAACACATCCAATATGCACTCCTTAAGGATAGAAAAGCGGCGTAGTTAGTAGTAATCTGCGTAAATTCATATAATTGTCAAAAAACTGTGACATTTCCCCCCTTGTAGTTGCTTTTGTTCCTGTCTTTAGTGACCGTATATATAACAATATTTTGGTTAAAATATCAGTTGTATCTTAATTTAGACTGAATACCTTCATGTCATTTAACTCTTATCCCTCCTCCCCCCTTTACGGAATTGATAAGTATTCATTAAAAAGTATATGTAACACACATATTAGACTAAAAATGGCTTTTTGATCAAGCTGGTTACCTAAAACTTCTCTCCTTTTTTTTCTCTCTCTCTTTACTTTTTTATTTTTTTACTTCATCACTTCCTCATGACTCATCTCGAAACAATCAGTGCACATCCTAGAAAAAGCCACCGTGTTTATAGATCCCCTGCTAGCTTAAATGATCCAAGTCCATATTCAAAAACAAAAGAGAAGCAAGAGGACGAAGAATTAATGGAAATGGATCCTGAAGATAAAGAAGCAAGTGCTATTTTAATGGCGCTGGCTCAACATGCAAACAGAATAATACATGATAATGTAAATATATGATGGCTATTCTTTTGCAGTGCTAAAATATAATAAACCGCAATTCTCTCTACATAGGCTTCAAAAACTGCTTCAATGTCTATAAGAAATTTATTAGGTAAATTATATCATTGTAAAAAAGTCATGTGTATACATAGTAAATATAAATATAGATGGCGAAGCAGCAAGAAGAAACTCTTCTGTAATAATAATAAATAATGTTATCTGTATTGTTTACTAACGCTTGAATAGTCTAGTTTACCTTTTCAATCACTTTCCAACGAATCAAAACCATTTTATGAATCTAGACGTAACAGCAACTTGAAGAAAGGATTTAAAAGTAAATCAGTATTTATGCATAGGTGTTTAGTTTATTAAAAAAAAAAGTGTTAATAGTTTCATTACAACAAAGACATCCTCCTACAGCAATAGATGAAAATGAAGAAGAACAGGAAAAAGAAGTGCGTTCCTTTGAACATATGCCAGTGAAATTTAAAAGAAATGCAACACATATTCTTATTAGTTACCGCATACATGCCCATCAATCTTCTTTGTTATCACGAAAAGTAAGCGTAATATACAAGCACTCACTCTATAATAGTCTAATAATCATTCTTTAGTATGAAACAAACTCTTACCCAAGTGCGTTTCATTCAATATCACATTATCAGCGTGATTGGACACCTCACCAATGACTTGCTTAATAAATATCTAATTTACTATTGTGTGCAATGATATGTCAAAAAAATTATGATAAAAGTCAACTGGCTGACAAATTCTAGAATTCACAGTTCTCTTTGACAACGAAAGACTGCGCGTATACTTGGAATAGAGGCTGAGATTTTTCTTCCATTGCTGCAACGCACAAAGACGTCCTGCGACCCAATAAAATGATGAGTACTGGGTTTTGAATAAATGTTTGGGGACAAGTCTCAGCAAAACGAAATTAGTTCCCGACTCGCTTAGAGGTTTCTGGCCTGGAGAAAATGGTTCTCTGACAAGTAGAACCTAAATAACTATGCTGGCACGTTGCATTGATCGATGTTTTTTTTTTTCACACTTTTTGATTTATTATGACATCGATGAAATGGCAGAAATGTCAGTCGATCATCGGAAGTAAAACGACAAAACCCAGTCAGTGCGCCGTTTTCGTCTTAGTAATTTCGATACTGATCTTCTTAGGCAAAAAAGGCGCCCTTTATTTTGCATATTTTGATTGTTTCCTCTCAAAGTTTGTTTGTTTGTAGGAATAAAACAGGAACTACTGGTCGCAGTTGATTTGTATTCGTTAATCTTTTTCAATCTTCTCAGTTTTTTTAATTATTGGTTTCATGCTTCTTCTAACGTGTCTCTTCATGTCAACATATTTCCATAAGTGACTGAAACATATCATTTACTGAAAGAATACGTCAAATGATCACCAGCACATGAATAAAAGAACTTTTTGAGAAAACAACAGTAATCTTTGGAGAATACTCTGCGCATCGTTTCTAAGGCTTGTACCTCTCTATTACCAACAAAACCACCTAACACGAGCAATCATGAGAATACTTCTATTATTTGTATAAAGAAAGAGGATAAAAATTAAAAACACCTTTGAGGACTGCAAGAAATCATTCTCTTTTTTTTAAATCAAAGAGAACAACTTTATATAAAACTACTATCAATAGCTCTGATGCAGCGTGCTGGAAGTGATTTGCACGTAAAATACAAAACTGAGTCATGAAAGAGCACGAAAATAAATATAGCTCTCATATCTAATAAAATATCACAACAACTGTAAAAAAGTCTCTAGTTATACTGAGGATCAAAAAGACCACCCTTTGGGAAGACAATAACGCACAACGTCTAATCTATGCATATCATATCTTAAGTATCGATAGCTATTGAATATAGAACATAGCGTCTACCTATGCATATAATATCTTATGTATGAATAGTTATTTGTTACCTATGCATACAACATTATATGTATGAATAGTTATTTGTTACAAAATGTTATGTCTACCTATGCATACAACATTATATGTATGAATAGTTATTTGTTACAAAATGTTATGTCTACCTATGCATACAACATTATATGTATGAATAGTTATTTGTTACAAAATGTTATGTCTACCTATGCATACAACATTATATGTATGAATAGTTATTTGTTACAAAATGTTATGTCTACCTATGCATACAACATTATATGTATGAATAGTTATTTGTTACAAAATGTTATGTCTACCTATGCATACAACATTATATGTATGAATAGTTATTTGTTACAAAATGTTATGTCTACCTATGCATACAACATTATATGTATGAATAGTTATTTGTTACAAAATGTTATGTCTACCTATGCATACAACATTATATGTATGAATAGTTATTTGTTACAAAATGTTATGTCTACCTATGCATACAACATTATATGTATGAATAGTCATTTATTTATTGCAGTGCATAACGTTTACCTATGAATACAATAATGTATGTATATATAGTATTTATCACACAACAAAATGCAACACATAGCTCTTCTACATGCTGGCCAAATTCCACGATTTGTAAATTAATTAATGTGGTTTTCTGTTTACGACGTCTTTTAAAATGGTTTGTAATAGTTACAACAAGCCCGTAAAACAAGTGCTCCTATAGAGCTATTTCCCTCTATCTATGACAACCGAAAAAACTAAAAGAATCTTTGAGTTTAATTTCTACATAGATAAGATTTGTAAAGTGTCTTACTCAAAGCATGTATGCTTAACTTTTTTTTAAAAAGAAAAAGTTGCTTATTTTATCATTCTTTCCATCTCTTTCTTACATTTTGCATCTGTTGAAAGCGCATCAACAATTATGTTGACGAAGAACTCAACCTCAACAATGCACTTTTTACATCCCACGTAGCCAAATGCCGTAATGGTGAACTGGCAATATATCTGTAGTCTCAAACATCAATACACTAAGCCTGTACCTGACTTCTTTGCATGAAAAAAAGTTGGCTTTTTAGAGTGGTTATTTTTATTATTTTTAATTGACAGTTTTTTCTGCATCAGATACAACTTCATGAGGTACACCTGCATTTTGGAGTATGGAACCAGCTGTTTCCTTGTTATAATATTCATGTAAAATTTGATATATCGTGTCTAAAAAAAAGATGTTCAGTATTTTATAAATGTTATGCTTTTTTTTTTTTTCTTAAACTTTACAAACAGGGAAAGATGCAATAGAAGGATACAATCTCTCTGCTAATTCTTTCACTTTTTCTTTAGCTTCTGTCTCATGTGAGCCTATGAGTTTTGTTTTAGTCTATTATGCTTATTTTTCTTTGGCTCAAAGCAACTTACAAGATTTAATAATATGATTCCATGCTTCCTTTACATAATTCCAGTTATAAATATCCATTAAATCCAATAAAAGCAGCGCTTCTTCATATAACGAATGGGTATAAGCAAATTGTTCAAGTAATTCTTTGTCGCTCAGTAAAGCGTGGTCTAATTCATCACCACCTAAAGTCTCCATCATGGCTGCTTGAATCTCTGCAACTGTAAATGCCTTTTGCACATTCTCCGCTATAGTTTTGTCTACATTCTTCGCCATAGGTAAGTATCCCAACGCCTTCTTTAAGACTTGGATACGACCCTTCAAGTTCAGTCCCTCCGTCTCACTTGCCAATTCATACAAGCATCGAATGGAAGTACTGTATTGCTTTCGGTAACTGTAATACGCTTCCAAACAAGCCAAACTCTCCGCTCGACTGTTCATCTGTGTCTCAATGAAAGGAACTAGCCTCGTCGTCTCCAAAGAAATCAAAAGTTGTTTGTGATGGTTATGAAGCAACCATCTAAAAATCTCGAACTGATAAAGGTCATCGTGCGATCCCAATTGTAATGCTTTTACAACCACAGCGCGTCCCTTCTTCTCGTCTTCAAGTGCTTGTTGAATAGCTGAAAACAAAATATCGTGAATGTCGTCTAAACTGGCTGTTTTAGATACGTATTTCGCCACCGCCAAAGCCACAGCTGCATCGTAATTCCCTAAATCGCAGTTCTTTTGGCCGATAGTGGCAAGACGCTCGAGATCCACCTGTCCAATAATGAGCAAAAGATGCTGTAATGAAATCTGAAGTGCTTGTTCATGAGCACAATAGAGGCACTCGATGGCTTTGAAATAAGTGATAACGTCTGAACCAAAAAGAGCTAAACAGTGATCGTGGATGAAATTGCCAATGTGGCTGTAAGGATGTTCCTCTTTGGATGCTGGGTACTTTTCTATAGCTGTGAATACAAGCGCTTGCGCTACTCTATGACCGTTTTGAGTAGTGACAAAATCAGCAAACGATAATGGTTCTGGAAACGTCGTGTTAAGTTCTTGGAGAATTGCTTCCCAATTCAATTCGCGCATAAAACAAATCAACGAGATACTTTCAATCGATCTATTTATCAAAGCTACCATTTCCTCCTATTTTTTTTTCATGAGTTGTTTTATAGCTAATAAACAGAGTAGATTTACCTTGATAGGAATTTGAGAATGATAAATAGTGTTCAATAGGACTTTAAGATCTGTACGAATGGATACAAGTTCATCATTGGAGATACTATTTAAGAGAATCAGCCATTACCTCAGGCTAAAGAAAGAGAGAAATTTACCTTGTTTGTTTTATGTCCATACCCCACACATCAGTCACAGTTCTCGAAAAGTAAAGCAATAAAGCCTCTTCCTTTGTGCTAGATTGGCGAATAAAATTATTGACTTTTTGACAAGACTGCTCGTTTGAGCATGCTAAAACATAGGCCAAATAGGTGGTTTCTAAGGCTCCATAACGTTGAATGACATTGAGAAGTATTGAACTTGTCTCTGCATTCAATAGCGCTTCTTCAAGGTATTCAACAGGCCTTTGTTTAATATAGGGTGTGATGCCAGATTCTGTAATGATTGAAATTGGACTATTGGTAACTTTCGTTGATGCTTTATAAGAACTAAAGTTGCCATCATTCAGAGTATGATCCAAAATAGACCAAACCTTGTGCTGTATTTGTTCATGATAAACATCCTCTATAATATGCTATGAAAAAAAACTATAAATATCTATCTACTCTTCAATATGTTTCAATTTTACATGTGCGCCATCCGACTTTGCAATAATATCTGCTGCTGTAAATACAAGATAAGATCTTTCTGATTTTCCAAGCACATTTGCAACTACACCTTGATGGTGATAGAACGACATATCCACTGATTCTTGAGACAATCGATTAAACAAAAGGGATCCTGATATGGGTGGTGCAGGACGACTGTATTGAAAAGTAATAGCAGGTTCTTCAAAAACGTAAAAAAGTCTATCGCCATGATTGGAAACAGCCATCAATTTCGACTTGTCCTTTCCTGAAGATACAAGATGTATGGATTCCAAATGATACTTCCTTTCTGTATATCGTTGATAAGGTAAATACTGATCTCCTTGTACGTTTACTGCGCAAATACTTGAATCACTCAAGAGCAAGAAGAGGTATTTAGCCGCATCGTCCAACACAAATGATCGCACGCCTTCGGTAGGTCTTGATTTGAAAATTGCAGAAGGTAAATACTGCAGCAAGCGATTGAGAGTGCGACAACTGAGAGTACATGATGTCACTGCAGTATCCGTCACTTGCAAGAGTAACTCGTACAAGTGACCATCGCTGCCCTTCATAAACACTCTTCCCGTATTCGACGTCACGACATTGGACATGACAGCCCCGTACGATCGCGTGGTGTTTCTAGAAATAAGTTTGATTTTTTGACTGGGATCGTCTTGGTGAATGGCGTGTAAATAAACAGTGTTTTGTGTCGAAATCAGCAATTCTTTATGAGAAGGTAAATTGACAATATCCACATTCTCAATAGCCTCATTAGAATCGTAACGAAATAATAAATCTGAATCCTTGTGGTTGAGGTTCCAAAGAAACAATGAATTTTTAGTAGCGAACCAAACATGATTAATGGAAGGTAACGATCCCAATTTGCAACAAAGTCCAGGTTCTATATGATAGAAATATGAGTCAAGTAAGTATAAAGAGTCTTTTTTTTTTTTTTTTTTTACATAAACATACGCTGAAGGAAACTTTTTAATAATTCAGGCAATGGTACTGTTGGTTTTTTAATAAAAGTATGTGCATTTTCTGAGGAATATTGTAAAGGTGTCGATTCTAAGAAAAGTATGAGTTTTTGTTGTTGTGTATTCGATCGCACAAACCTTCAAGGTATAAATCTAAATTATTCTTTTGATCTCTGACAATAAAGGATTCGACATGTTTGCTAAAATTACTGTAGAGAGGATTTATATCGAAATCAAAAGCTTTGTTCATTTGTATCAATTACAACTTGATTATTGAAACAGCAAAGGTTGTATATGTACAAGTTTATTAAGGTGTAAAGAAAATTTCTTTTGCAAAGCAAAAAAAAAAAAGTCGCGTTCAGCAAGTGACTGACGTCCCATTACAGTTTTTAAACTTTAGATTCAGACGATGTTAGTTTTTTTTCTGAACGAATTAAAATTAATTTTTAGACGTGTTGCTTACCTTTTTTGGACATAGTCAAAATGGAAATTCTGAAAAACAGATTGTAGGACGTACCTACTCCAATACTGTATCAGAATTTTTACACAAGTGTTCTGAGCCTCATATATTCTCCAAAATCCTCTTTGACCGTCAATACTTTTTTTTATTGGAGTATTAACTTTTCTCTAACCGCCAAAGTTAATTTCTAGTGTAACTTTCTTTTTGGAGGTTCATGAAATTGCTGGACTGGATGGGATTTTCAATAAAAAATCAATTAAGTGTAACTTTTGCCTTTAATATTTTTTTCTCCTTCCTTTTTTAGAAAGATAAAGTCTAATTCTATTTACTATTACATTATCTATTTAGTGGCCTTGTAAGTAAAGTTGTTATGGAGACCAACACAATCGCTATCTATACTCAAACGCGATTTGGTTTCATCACTTCGAGCGCCTTCCAAGTGAGCCATGTATCTTTCATCAATATCACCAGTAACATAGCAGTTATCAAAGACAGATGTATCAAACGCTTTAATCTCGGGATTAAATTTGCGCACAGACTCGACCAAATCATGAAGGTCTTGGTAAATGATTTTATCTGCACCAATTTCCTCGGCAATTTCATCTGTGTTTCTTCCATGAGCAACGAGTTCTTGACGTGTAGGCATGTCGATACCGTACACATTGGGATAGCGAATGGGAGGAGCACAAGACGCGACGTAGACTTTTTTAGCTCCTGCATCGCGAGCCATTTGGATAATTTCTTTAGAAGTTGTGCCTCGTACAATAGAATCTATTGTGATACATTTAATATACATACAGCAACATGCTAATTGTTCTGCAATGAATATTACCGTCTACTAGTAGCACATTTTTATCTTGGAACTCTAAAGCCATTGCATTGAGTTTACGGCGAACGTTTTTACGTCTAATGGGAAAAGTCATGAGTTATTTCCCCGCAACTGGGTTAATAGTATTCACCTTGTCTGTTGTCCTGGCATAATAAATGTACGTCCAACATATCTGTTTTTATTGAAACCTTCGCGGTATTCGATATTTAATTCGCGAGAAAGCTGAATGGCTGCTACACGACTTGTGTCGGGAACCTATAGCAAACTCAATGAGCCCATATTATACATAACAACGTGTATATAGACTTACGGGAATAACAACATCGATGTCCATATCTTCATTGAATGAGCGACGTACTTGCTCGGCAAGCGCTTCACCCATACTTAAACGGGCTTTATATACAGAAATACCATCCATAATACTATCTTGACGTGCAAAATAAACGTATTCGAAAATACAAGGAGTGATTTTCTCCACGCTGACAAGTTGACGACGAGCAACCTTACTTCCTTGAGTAATAATGACAGCCTCGCCGGGCTTAATATCTTCGAAGTCTGTAAAACCAAGAGCTTCCAAAACAACACTTTCTGAAGCAATCATGTAATCATAACCAGCGGGGTTCTTTCTGCGGCCCATGATGAGAGGTCGAATGCCATGAGGATCTCTAAAGCCGATAATACCATAACTAGCCACCATGGCAACACAAGCATAACCGCCTCTACATTGATTATATAATTCCTTAATAGCCTTGAAAATATCTTCTTCGTTCACTCTAAAATACAACAATAAAAATCCACTTTTCTCATTAATCTTTTCTTTTTCTTTTACCTAGATTTTCCAGTTTGTTGCAGATTGTTAGCTAAAATATTGAGGAGGAGTTCTGAATCAGAATCAGTATTGATGTGACGGTGAGCAATCTTATCCAAGAAAATTCTTAATTCTTCTGCGTTTGTAATATTGCCATTCTAAAAACAATGTAAGTTGAAAGCATATAATAAATAGTAGTGTTGGTTTACGTGAGCGAATGTAATACCATAAGGTGAATTGACATAAAAAGGTTGTGCTTCAGATGTAGATGAAGTTCCGGCAGTTGGGTATCGGACTTGAGAAAAAGAACACATCATATCAGTTTTTGGACCCTTAAAATCTAATTTTTTTTTTTTTTTTTTTACCATGACCAATACCAAGACTACCAATAAGTCTGGCAAGTTGAGATTGTTCAAATACATCGTTCACCATACCATTGCCTTTGCATTGATAAAGACGACCCTTTGGACCTGAAGTGACAATACCAGCTGCATCCTAAATAGAAAAAATTATCAATAATGCATAAAAAAAAAAAAAGTATTTTGTTTTCTTTACTTGTCCTCGGTGTTGTAAAAGACCTAAACTTTCAAAAAGATCAGGGCAAGCAGAAGCGCCTTGATCAGCTAAAATTAAAGCTGAAATACCACACATTTTTCGAAAAAAGAAGAAAGAAAAAAAAGAGAAGAAAATGAAAAAGCTATGTGTGTGTTATGTGTACCTAAAGATGATTGTGGTTTTAGAGTAAAATGACTCATGGAAAGCAGTCAATTGATTTTTTTTTTCCAGAGATGCTGAACCCCTTTTTTTTAATTTTTTTTTTTTTTTTTTTTTTTTTTTTTTTTTTTTTTAGTTGGTTGATACTAGACACCTTTCATGAGAAGAGCATAAATACTTTATAAGTTCAACAATCAATGATAGCGGTATTGAGAACTCTTTGGGGCTTCGGTGTGTATACAACAGAGTATATACTTCATATCATCAGTTTCAATATCACTTGTTTGACTTTAGTTTAAACAAATCGATTACGATAGATGAAAGGTTTATTTTTTCGCCTCTGGAATAAGCAGAGCTAATAAAAGAAGCTCAATATATCTTAGCCTGATCCCACATTCTTTATTAACCTCTTTGTCGAGAAATACCATATGCCACATATTACTCCTCACTACTTGACTGTTCAACCTTACCTGATGCATATTTCTGTATGAGAGAATTAAACAGTAAAGTGAGTTCCATCTATATTCACAAAAGCATACTTGACTCTAGTATTGCTGACACGAAGCAATTGTGATTAATGAAGCTGTATTTATCGAGGTCAACCCACAAGTTATTAAACAATAAAAACTAATATGAACATTTTCATCTCTCATCTTGCTATATAAACCGATGTAACATATACTCACAAGCTGCCTATATAGTGTATATTCTGTTTGCTGCTTTTGAGCTAAATAGATTAATTTTATCTCTCTAGCATGCTTTTTGTCTTTGTCATCTCAACCTTCTTCTTAGAAATGATGCTACAGCACTTTGTGTTTCCTGTCATTATATTGCTGAACTTGGCAAACATTGAACACAAGCTGTTACTTCGAGTAGTGTCTGACTCTTAATAAGAGTTCACTCTGGTTTTTAAATAGACGATAGATCCGCATAAATGAAATACACAAAAGACATTCTGTTTACATACGTTTACGGGGTAATTCCATGGCAACAGACACAAAAATACTCGCATGTCAAAGAGTGAGAGCAATTAGCTCAAAAAAAAAAACGAAAGTTTCTCCTGAAAAGATGAATTCATACTTTTTATTCTTGGTGCTACAAAAAAACTTAAAGAATACAATAGAGAACAACAGCTGTAATGCGATTATGTAACTACTGACCACCCATCTTCTCAGAGCCGTAATAAAACAAAGGTTTGTCTATGTACTCACGCATAATGTTTCTCCCGAAAAGAGTGTTTAAGTGCTGCATCAACAAAGGGTAAAAATGCAAGCTCGGATCATCAATATGACTCAAAAAAAAAAAAAAAAAAAAGGAAACCTTATTGTTTGTCCCCCCCATGTTTATAAATTTTTAATTTAATTTGGGTATTTTTAGTACTTCTTTAACAAACATGAGTACTCTTAAAATCGGTTCATTATTAGTCAAGTAATTAAGCTTTTGTTTTTTTCAATACATTGTTATTTATTGCAATCTCTCTCTAGGACACTTGCTAAACCTGTTGCAACCTCAATTAAAACACAAGCGAAACAACATCCAAAATTCAAAGAGTTTTGTATAGGCGTCGCTCAAGTAATGAATGAACAGCTTTTTTAATACTTTTATCAATGCTAACTAGAATTAACTTAGAAATCGCATCACTTGGAAATGACATTGAAAATGAAATTCCTGGGCTACAAGACAGAAAAGATTAGACCTTTGAATGACGCCAAGTAACGTGGAAAAATTAGAAAGATCGTTACATACTTACACGTAGAATAGAGCTATTGAAAGTGGTGCTAATTTTCTAAGTGAAGCATTTGTCTTTTCTGTAGCGGTGTCTGTTATTTTAGCTGAAAGTTGGAGGTAAAAGCAATCTAGTTACAGCGAGATTAATATTAATCAATATCGTTAGATCTCGGTCTACAGCAAAGAACCGTCGAAACTATGTAGATGATGCTTTAGAAAATTTAGAGAATCAAAACAAGAGCTTAACAGAGATGCTTGAAGAGACACGTCAAATGAACCAAATCAACGAAGAGCGATTAAAACAAATAGAAGAAGATAATATTCATCTCAGAAAAATATTAGACGAGGTATGTTCTATTGGATAAAACACGGGAAGAGAGAGCTTATTGACATGTTTGTTTAGATCTTGTCAATTAGTATGGGATTAAAGCGCCATACGAACTATGAACAGCAGCCGAATATTATTAAATTACCTGGTGTCAGTGATGAATAAATTATTAGAGTTACCCCCCCCAATCCACCACACGTACACGCACATTTATATAACATAATACGCCGAAGTATAGAAAGACAATAAATATGGACATGTATTTTTAGTATTTATTTAAAAGAAGGGGCTATAAATTATAATACAAGTTCCTAGACCACTTCCTTTGTATATTTGGCTGTTTTCGAGGTAATGAACCCTAATTCTCAACATAATAAATCAACCATTGTAAGACGAAGGAACATAAGAATGGCCACAGTTTGGCGGTTATACTCTTGTTATACTATTTTCGTGAGTAATGAACGTATACAGTTAGCAAATGCCGAAAAAGTACGTGAGAATAGTACTTACATCAAGAATTAGCTTAACTTTAAAGTATACTGTGCCTTGTCTAATGCCCACAACTTAAGGCGCCATCTCCTAGCAAAACGTAGCCTTGGATTTCCTAGTATTCCAAAAGTATCGAGAAGATATGATATCGATGAATCCATTTTTACAACTCATTTAGAGAGTATACGTCTGTCAAAAAACGTTATGTTTGTTTACCTTACTGGCTATTGAAATACGAGTATTCATCAAACATAGATCAACAAGAGAGAGAATTTGTCCAAGTATTGGCTGATTTTGCAAGCAAGTGCAGCAGAAAAATTGGTAAGAAACAACAACCAAGAACATAAGCATGTTGGCTAACATTTTAAGTTTTAGGTATAAATCGGCTATCTAATTTAGAACGCACATCCTGAATAGACCGTGTTGTCCCTCTATTTCAGATATTTGATTTGTTATATTACAAATGGTGCGAAGTTTTCTCTCGAAAATACGCAGAAATCAATCATAGATACTATTAATTGTAAGCCTGCAAACGCACGATACGTAGATGGTATGGGCTATGAAAAAAACAACGAGGAGCGCCTAGTCATGGAATCGTCTGGTGGGCCAATTAAAGAAAATATCCAACACACTAGTGCTGACATATTGAAGCCAATACACAGATTCATAAGCATTTTGAACCCTGACATTACCCATAACATGGATGCAAGCTTTGCCACAATGAAGAAATCAATTACCATTGTGATACAGCTCGTAGAGACCACAATAACTTTAGCAACGGTCTTTTTAACCGAAAACAAGAATGGCTATGTGCACGAAGAGATACAACCTTATGAGATTCCCATTTGTTTCGAAAATCGAACAAGGTGGTTACGGGTGTTTGACTTGATGTCAAAGTTAATGTGTACTTTGAAGAAATAAAATATCATTTATGGTATATTACTTCATTCCAAGGTAGTCTAAAGCAGTTATGGCGATTATGGCAGTCTTGTGATTTGCGCAGACCTATACTTTTCATATTAGTAATTAGTCATCTCCAGCTCTAAAGCCAATCCATTTTTTTTTTTTCGTCAAAGTACTCATTTCTCCTAAACATCTCACTGTCGCTGAACTCAACAGCAACCTCACCAACTTGCCTTCCTCGGTCATAAATTATTGTAGTTTTTATTTAGGATATAGTTAATGTAGTTCATTTTTTTATTTAAAAGATGTCAAACGTAACCGAAAATACTGTACACAATTTCTAGGGGATGGGGTTACATTTAAGCAGTAGTAGCAGGAGGAGCGAGGGAACATTTTTGAAGAGCCAAGAGAGACATACGCTTCTTTTCGGTGGCTTGCAAGGCTTCTTCATAAGAGACCCAGACGCGTTGACGTTCTGAATTTTCAAGGATAGTAGCATCATTGACTTCGTACATCCAATGATAAGTAGTCACCTTACCCTTTTTGTTTGTTTCGGAGTAAGTACCAATACGGGTATTGACAGCTTGAGTTTGAACACCAGCTTTTTCTTTCAAAAGACGAAGAGCGGCTTCTTCAGGGTTCTCTTGAGTGGGGTCAGTCTTACAGTCATCACGGGGGAGAACATAGTTGCCCTTTTTATTCTTGCCTTGAATTAATAATACCTTTTGATTAGCTTTATCAATTACAATAACACCAACAGCCTAAAAACGATATTAGTTTATTTTGCCCTCTTTTCCTTTATTTTTTTTTTTTTTCATACCTGACGAATAGGCTTAGGTTCCTTGGGATCATTGGCTTCCTTTTCAGCCTTTTTCTTCTTCTTTGACTTATCCTTCTTCTTTCCTTTTTTATCTTTCTTGTCTTTCTTTTGCTTTTTTTCTTTCTCAACAGTAGGAGCAGCCATTGGGTTGGCAGCAGGAAGAGAGCTTACAGGTGGTAAAGTTGCAGTGGTGGTCATTCTAATAATATAAAGTGGGAAAGAAAAAAAAAAAAAAAAAAAAGAGGACACGACTCTCGCATTCTATTTATATATTATACATTTTGGATTTGCCGCGGTAACTAAAGGTTTATTGCAAGAAACCTTGGTAAATTATCAGAAGAGGTTTTACTTTAATTTCAAATGTCAAATGCTTATAAACCCTATTTTTAGACCTCATGATTATTACACGTAAATCGGTTCATTTAAACTGCCCACTTTCTTATTATTCATTATTAATTAGTTAATAACCTTTTTTTTTTTTTTTTTTTGTCTTTATTTAAAATCTGAAACCACCTTATATTCATATTCTCCTTTACTTATTATAGAGAGTGTATAATGGCATTTATTCAGTCTTTTTGGCTTGTTCTCTTTCTTTTTGTTCTACAAAATTAGAAGAAGAAGTCACTTCTGACATCTTGGCATGTCTGTTTTGAAGAATATACCCCACCACCAAAGCAATAAGTCCAGCCCAGAACCAAGGATTTCTATATTAAACCTTTTTAGACAATTACTTGTAGTCATATAATATAATACACACATACCTTGTAGGGGAATCAATCTTGATAACCTCAACTTCATAAATGACTGCAGTATCCCCTAATTACATAGATTACGTAAGAATTAATATTATTAACTTTTTGCGTGAATTTGATTATACCTGGCACTTGACCTGGCATACCCAAAGGACCAAAAGCTATGGCATACAAAGTCTGAATTATACCACTGAATTTGTTATTTTGTAACCACTTACCGAGATCAGAGGGAATAAGCAATCTACGCACTTCACCAAGGCACATACCATCAATTCCTTGTTCAAGGCCCTTCATAATCTTGTCTCTTCCTATATAGACAATCTATTAACTTTCACAGCAGTAAAAGAGATCAAACACTTACCTAATTTGTATGAATGTGGTTCAGCTAAATATGTATTTTCATAATAGTCTTCACTTCCCCAAGTACGAGCACGGTAGTGCAATGTAACTTTGGAGTTCTTTGAAACTGTTTGCCTGCATTTCTCTGGCTTTTTTATAATACCTTTTCAAATAAAGAAATCAATATCTGATCTGAAGTTAATTTCTTTCTTTACCTCCAAGAAGTTTAACAGGCTGTTCCAGTTCTGATTCTGAATTTGCATAAACTAAAGCGAATAAACCAAATAAAAGACTGACTACACTAAGTTTCATTTCAAAAGATGTACCGAGATGAAAGAGGAATGAGAAGAAGACGAAAAAAAAAAAAAAAAAAAAAAGCTTTATTTGAGAAAGAATGCGGTTATTGAATTACAGTTTTGACAATTCCGGTAATTATGTCCATATACAGCTATAGTCAATGCTCCACAAGTCATAAGATAACATATACACAAAAAAAAAAAAAAAGAGACAGCTTATCAATTTGGTACTAGAGAAAGTACCAGAATCCTTGCTTTTCCCCATTGATATACTTTTTTTTATCATTAAAAACTATGACTATGAGCAAATATATACATGCGTTCCTGAAACTAAAGAACAATAACCTTTAAACCAATGAAATAAATGTGCAACAACCCCAATGCATGCTCTCTGTTTTGAGAAGATAAAGCTAGAATTCAATTACAAGAGAACTAGTTTGAAGGCAGGATTTCTGTAATGAAAAAACCTCTATAAATAACGAAGCAAATACAATGTTAGTTATACTTCAAGTGTGATCAAGGATCACTGACGCATCTTTACTTTTATCGCGTTTTTTCGTACTCTTGGGACTCAATACTATAAATCCGCTTCTTCACAATACAAAATAAATAAATAAGTTTAGTATTGGGTTATTTTTATTATTACAACATATTATCATACACTTGTGTTGGTGAATATTTAACAGAATAAAGGTAAACCAAAACCATAACTGTAAGGATCATTGAATCTCAATCCCTTTTCAAGACCAGCAATTTTTTCCATATCGGATTGATCCAAAGACCAAGAGAAGAGATCGAGATTGGACTTGATACGGTCAGGATTGGTACTCTTGGGAATAACAGCAATGTTCTTTTCAAGAGACCAACGAAGTAAGACTTGGCCAGTGGTCTTGTTGTGCTTGGCAGCAATTTCTTTGATCACATCATTTTCAAGAAGAGCAGCAGTGTTCTTACCATCGTCTGTCAAGCCAACAAAAGAAGCAGGGCCGAATGAAGAATAGGCAGTAACATGAATACCTTGTGATTGAACCCAATTAATCAATCTGGTTTGTTGAAGGTAAGGATGAAGTTCAACTTGAAGGACTGCAGGTCTGATCTTGGCATAAGTCAATAAGTCCAAGATAGCTTGGACGTTAAAATTTGAAATACCAATGTTACGAGCTAATTTGTCTTCTACTAACTTTTCAAATTCGGCCCAACACTCGTACATAGGAGAAGGTTCATATTGTAGCTTACTGGTATCGTTAGGCTGATACCATCCAGGAGGGTAAACTTCATTGAAATGCACAAACTTCACGGGAACAGGAACTGAACAAAAACAAATAAGATTCCCGTAGCACAAAATATACAACATTACTTACAGTGAACTAAATACAAGTCAACGTAGTCCAAGTTGAGATCCTTCAATTGCTTTTCAAAAGCATGGCGAACATTAGCCTTGTTGTGGTAAGTGTTCCAGAGCTTAGTAACAACTATAAAACGCGTCAGAGTGTATATTATGTATTATTTTTTGAGAATAAGCTTACCAAAGATATCTTCTCTCTTGACAATGCCTTCATTAATAGCCTTGTTAATACCACGACCTACTTCCAATTCATTACCGTAATCAGCAGCACCATCAATTAAACGATAACCAGACTTAATAGCATTGTAAATTGTTTCTTCAGCATCTGCAGGGTCAACCTTCCAGCAACCGAAACCAACAAGTGGCATCTTATCTTCAGTGCGGGATAAGGTAACAAACTTTTGATAAGACATATTTTATTTTAATAATAACAACAACAAAAAGAAAAAAAAATAGTTTTGGGGGGGACATTTATATACCTTTTGAAGACGAGCAGTATAGTAATGTGTGACCAATTATGCTCGGGAAATAATATATGTCAATTACCCCGGAAAACCAAGCACTCAGTTCTACGAGCTCGAAGAATTAACCTTTAAAAGCAACTGGATTCACCGGAAAAGAATACACTTTCTTTTTTTTTTTAGAGAGAAAGCAGAGTAATTTACACGTTGACTATTATAGGCTACTTAACGCGATTTCATTTGATTTCAGGAACATGATTTTTTTTAGAGTGTATTTCAATGATTAAAGAAGTATAAAAGTGTGAGAAATTGCTTTTCTTTCTAGATTGATCAGGTGTTATAAACTCTCAATATTTTTTATGATATTCCTCATGAATAATAGGTACGCGAAATAGAACCTCGTTGTTTACAAACTCTTATTTAAAACAAACTAGGATATTTATTGCTACACTGATATCTATGCCGCTTTAGGCTCATTTCCTTCTTGCTCCTCGTACTGGTCAGCTTGAGTGATTGACCTCAATACTGACTTTTTACTTGACTCTTGAAGTTCACCGGCAATAAGAAGTTCATCCAAAATGAAATAAGCCTAAACATCTTTGTTAACAAACTATCCTACACATCTTTTCTTTTCGCAATTACCTTTTGGAAATTGAAAATTAAATCCAATTCACAAACCTACAGGTACAGTGTGTTAAATAAGCAAACTACTCGAGTTATTCAAAATCTTTACATTTCCAAAATAACGATCGAGAATTTCAACGTAGCGATGAATGATTTCAAGTGTAATAAGTTCGTTATCATCTTGATTAATTCCTGCTACAAAAAAAAGACTTGCATATCTATGCATGTTGTTAATATCTTTCAAAAGTACATCAAAACTGAATTCCTAATGATACCTTCTATATACAATCTTTTGGTCTAAATTAACACAGGGATAAGTAAACAAGAAACATCTCAAAATGTCATCATCTATACCTTTATATTCGAGGAAATTACACATCTTCACTCTTCGAGCTAATACAAGTTGTGTTGCATCTTTGACAATCTTTGCTTTTTCTTTAGGTGGAATGGTAACAAACCATTTTGTCAAACGAACTTTGCCTTGTCTACTAACTAATAATAGCCAATTTATCTAAAACACGCACATCAGTACTAGAAGTCACAATTGTGGATGGGTTCATTTACTGCCATGATAAGAGTGAAATTGTTTTAATGAAGAAAAAAGGTCAAGTAGTAGCTTTACTACTAAGGTTGTATGCAAAAGAGGACAACAGAAAACGAAGTGACGACGAAAATAAACATATTTGATTGGCTAAAAGTCACGTGATTTTGTTGTTATTTAGACTGTTTATAAATTTTTAGTCAAGTTGACAAGAAGCTCGCTTAGCTCAGTTGGTTAGAGCGTGGTGCTAATAACGCCAAGGTCACAGGTTCGACCCCTGTAGTGAGCATTATTTTTGTATTTTTATCTTTTGTGGTGCGTGTAGCAATTTGAGCGATTCTTGAGCTACGTCGGCATCAAATACCATAGAGTGAGTTTAATGTATCAAAATAAAATTTGATTTAAAACAAAAAAAAAAAAAAAATATATCATATCAACTCTGAATATGATCTTGAGGATAGAAATAAGAAAAAGATATTCAAGCTGACAGTTCCGGAAAGAAAGACTGACAATAAGAAACAGTGACTATTATTAAATGTAAGTCAAATCATTTATAAAATGCTGAAGTCCTAAATTAAATAAAACTATCTTGTACCCAACTCTTGTCTTAAAATTATACTTGACTTCAGTTGAGCTTTTAGAAGTTATAACTATTCGAATGATACTAGAAGTTGACACTACCTGGAGCATCCGATGACGATATTTTGATGTAAAAAACTGTAGCAATGCTGCACTACGTTTGCTTTTTTGAAGAAAGCTGCAGCAGGATGTCAAACACTCTTTTTAGGAATCAATGAGTTTTTATATGTATTAATTGTCATTTTTTTTTTTTTTCGATACATGCACCAACTTATGTGCAAATACCACCACTCTCATTATCTCCTGTATATACATTTCTTATATAGTGAACAAATATTAATTAACTACAAATCCCACAGTAATTTTGTGCGTTGATAGTATGTTTACAGATTAGCAAACCATTATTGTGTGCCAGGTATCTTTTATTAAAACAAAACCAGTAATCTCAAGGCCGCTTGAAACAATGTAGTAGTTAAATACCAGCTCGAGCAGATGCCTGAAATAAATGCAGAAATGACTTTCCACCAAGGAGGAAGTTCAGTAGTAGTTTCCTTGTCACAGTGGGAAAAAGACTTTTGAAAAGACAATAGATTTAGTTAAGCATACTTGGATGACAACCGACGTGCAAGGACAGTGCTTTTTACTCACCAGCATTGACTAATAAACTCACATCCTTGGGTCATTAAAAAGTTCACACTGATGAGCAAAGAAGCAAAGAATTAGGATTAAAGTCGATAGTTGCGTTTATTGAAAAGCCAAAGACGCGCTTTTACAACATATTGAAGTAGTTACGCAGCTCAAGTAACTACTATCAACTACATATTAAAGGCAGCTTATATTTGAACAAAAAAGATAATTCTCTGCGTCTTTAGAAGACTAATGGTATCGTCCTTTTTTTCTAGCTGGAAAGTATTATTTTTGCTCTCTCAGCAATACAAGCACTGGTAGTCAATGTTATACTAGTATGCAGTATATTTAGGTCAAAAAACAAAGACGTTGGACATTTTAAAAAAGTAAGAAGCTTTTTATTATTGCCTAGGCGCAATAAAAAGAGTGATAAAATATGGTTTATTCTCTAACTAAATTACTATTTGGAGCAAAAGAGGAGGCTAAAAGGGCTTTTTGCATGAACGGTTTAAAACGAAGCAAGTGCATAGCTTCTTCAAATGTACACTAAAACACCCATTAGTCAATATGAGAACTTTTTTTTTTTTTTTTTTTTTTTGGCTTTACCCATCTTCTTTCCCTAAACTCTTTTTCAGGCCAATTATCTAGGATTTCATGTACTTCAAATTCATAAAACCAAACATTTGCCTTTATCTCTCCATAGGAATTATAATCTATAAAACTACCAATCAAACCTTTAATTTCTCCCTTTACACCACCTAACCAAAAAATTATTATTCTCATTTACTTAAACGCTTTCTTTGAGTTACCTTCTTCATAAGTTTCTCTTTCAGCTGATTGTTCTTTTGTTTCGTCACTTTCCCAACCTCCTTTTGGCTACATATAACAAATGTCTTAAAAAAAAAAAAAAAAAAAAAAAAAAAAAAGACAACTTCTCATGATAAGAATCTTACCAAAACCCAGACATTGTAATGTTTACTACTAGCAACAACAAGAACTTTGTTGGTTTTGGGATCTACTGCAATTGTCCCCGTCACCTAATTTCAAACATGCAATGTTTATAAAACCCAATCATTATCATTTTATTTGTTTTTACTTGACGAATGTTGTTTTGATCATAAACTTGATATTCTCTTCCAACTCGAGCTTCTGTTGAGAATTCACTACTACTCGTTTGACTGCCCATTTGCTTGTTACAGAAAAGAAAAGAAAAAATGGGAATTTATTTTATCTTTGACAGTTTTGACAATTCTAAATTATCTAAATTTTTTTTATTTTTTTTAAAGATTTGCGTGTATATGTATAATATTAAAGGAAATATGTGACAAAAAATAAAAAAGTGAAAATACAAATAACGAGAGAAAGAAAAGAGGAAAGTTTAACGACGATCTGTAGTACCATTTCCACGTTTACCACTGAACAAGTGCTTGGGCATCTTTGTTTGAATTGCTCTATCAGCTTCACCACGTTTACCCATCTTGGCTGCTTGTTTTTGAACATTCTTCTTTTGTTTATCAGCTTCCAATTTCTGTTTCACGTTACGGAAACCTTGGTTACTGATATCTTGTTGTTCTGATAATCCACGATCATCCACGTTAGCTTCTCTAACAGCTTCATCGGGAAGTGCTTCGTTACGTGTACGTTTACGACTAACAGCATGACTAGAGGCTTCTGTACCATCAATACCCATCTCTGCCAACTTGTCATTCATCTCAGTCACTGATGTGTACTTGCTTGTCTTGGGCAAAGCAGGTCTTGTTCTACCACGAGCAGCACGGTGAGCTTGAACAATCAACTTCTTACGGTCACGAATAGCATCAGCAGCAACACGCATGGCTTCTTCATCGTCATCAAGAATTTCTTCGTCAGAGTTATAGAAACCTTCAGCTTCAAGTCTTTCTTCTTCTCTCTCCAAGGCTTCCAATTTCTCTTCAATTTCAGGATCAATAAAGTCAGCCACATTATGACCGTCAAGGAACTCAGGAATGGTATCGTATTTCCAATCATCATCAGCCAAGAGATATTTCTTTTTGACATCAACATTATAGACACCAGCACCGCCATTTTCGGTTTCAATGTCCTTTTCCAACTTACGACGGTTAGGATCATTGGGATCGTACTTAACGCGGGTTTTGGTTTCTTCGGGAATATTGGGAAGACGAGCAATATTATCTCTTTGTTGAGGCACAGCCAAGTGAATCTTATTAATGACATCGTTGATCTTGTTACCCTTCATCTTCATTTCAACACGAGCAGCTAATAACTTGTCACAAGCAGAGTTACGCACGTTCATTACACCATCATCGTTATAACAAGACATGGTTAAAACAGTAGCATTTTCTTCATTAGCAATATCTTCAATCCATTTTCTTTGCTCTTCAGAGAGGTCTTCAGGCTTGACTTGATCAATCTTGTTAATAACCAAAACAATAGGTTTGTTTGCGAAAAGAGGCTTAATGTTATGGAACAATTTGACTTGATCTTCTACACTGTAACCGCATTGTTCTGAGAGATCCATAAAGTACATGATACAAGATCTCAAGTGAGCCATAGCAGTGATGGATTGCATTTCAATAGTATTACGTTCTTCAAGGGGATGATCGAGAATACCAGGTGTATCAATGACTTGCCATCTCATGTATTTATAATCCATATGACCAACAAAGAGGGACTTGGTGGTGAAAGCATAAGGTTGTACATCAACATCAGCACGAGTGATCTTGTTGATAAAGGAGGATTTACCGACATTAGGATAACCACAAATCAAGAGAGTACGTGTGTTGGGGTCAATAGAAGGTAAACGAGACAAATGTTGACGTACTTGTTCGAGATAAGCTAAACTATCTTTTTGACGCTTCATAACAGTAGCCATTCTACCCAAGGCAGCCTTTTTCAATTGCTTACATCTGTAAAGTGAATCACCAAACTTTAAGAGTCTAACATAGTCCTTTGCGATTTGATCGATCAAGTGACGAGCTGTGTTGATTTGACCCAAAGCAAGCTTATAATGGTCTTTATCGTACAAAACGTTCATTAAATCAGCATAAAAAGGATGAATATCCTATTCACTAGGGTTAAATACTACTTTCTCGCTGTATTTACTTGTCTTTACCTCTAATTTGGGGAATTCTTCCAGAATACTCTTGAACTTTTCATCAAAGTTTTCTTGAGTAAACTTCACTTTACGCATATAGAACTGTCTAATACGACCAATATTGTAGTTCTTGTGAATGACAGTAGGAGTCTTTCTTTGAGTCTTTGACAAGATAATGTCAATAAAGTCATTGGAAGTTGGCACAGGCTCGATCTTTTTGAAATTATAAAGAGAAGACATTGTTAGATCTAATCAAAGAAATAAAAAAAAAATTTTTTTTTTATAGGGCAACAAAAAAAAAAAAAAAGAAAGGCAGAGTCTTTTGGCAGTCACAAAGCCAAATAAATAAAAAAAAAAAAAAGACGGAGTTTTGTACCTTTTCAAGCTTTACCAATGAAAAAATGCAACTAAAAACAGCGCTTTGTAGAGAGAGTTAATGGCATGGAAAAAAAAAACGTGTGAGATCATTAAGAATGTGTATTGCGTTACATTATTTTCTGTATGAATATAATAAGCCCTTCTTGAAGCTATCAAATTTATTCTAGCCAATAAAAGAAGATACTCAAGAGCGCGTTAACTGCTTTCTTTATCTGAACAAGAGAGAAAAGAAGAGTGGCCATTTATGTGTTACATTTACCCAGTGTAAAAATTTATTTTTAAACTTTTTTTACCAAAATCAGGCACTGGTGAATAAAATTCTTTTTTTTTTTTTTTTTTTCCTTCTCATAATATTATTCTTTTACTCTCCTTTCTCATAAAACCTCTTTTTTCTCCTTTCCCTTTTTTTTTTTTTTTTTTTTACTGTGTATGTAATATGAACGAAAGTCAAATTCAACCCAATATTATTACAACAGCTTCTTCTCAAAATACAATAAATTGTGCGTCTTGTAATCAACCATTAGAAGGCAATTTTGCTCGTGCCCTGGATGGTGCTTTTCATTGGCATTGTTTCCTTTGTATTGTAAATAGTCTTTCTTTTTTTTTTTTTTTCTTTTAGAACTCCAAATTGACACTCTTCTTTTTATTGGTAGGATTGTAATGAACCTGTCGCAGAAAAGTTCTTTCCAATTGAATTTGAAGACGGATCACAAAAACCACTTTGCGAAAAAGATTACTTTAAACGACTTAATTTAACATGCGACAATTGTGGTGAAATATTAAAAGGTTCTTATATTACAGCAGTTGGAAAAAAGTTTCATTTAGAACACTTTTGTTGCAGCATTTGTTCTGTTGTATTTGGACCTGATGATTCTTACTATGAACACGGTAACAATGTTTATTGTCATTATCATTATTCTATCGATTATGCTATCAAATGTATTGGTTGTGAAACTGCAATTCTTAAACAATTTGTTGAAATAAATAGAAACGACATAGACGAACATTGGCATCCGGAATGCTACATGATTCAAAAAGTAAACTATTTGGACAACACTTTTTACCTATGCATACTTACCATTATTTTTATCATAGTTTTGGAATGTAAAATTAGCACAATCTTTTGGAAAAGATACTACAATACTAGGTATACATCTTTCTTGTCGTCCCTTCCCCTTTTTTAACAGTATAGTTTTAGATCTCAGTAAAATGAGTCCAGATGAATTAAAAGAGACTCAGACAATTATGGAAGAAAAGATATATAGAATCTGGACAATTTTATCTGCTTTTGAAGGTAAATGGAATAGAATGCCTACTTTCTCCTTTTCTAATCATTCTTCTCCTTATAAGAATCTGCTGCTGGATGTATATCAGATATGTTGGTTCATGTTTCTGAAGGCAATTATGGTGAAGGCATAAAAATGGCAGACTACTTTGTTACGCATGTAGACGTCTTATTTACTGCTATTGACGAACTCGCTATTCAACACTATAAACAAACAAAACAAGAACTTTTATATGAACGTGAATCAAGCATGCTTTGTAAAAAAGTATCCAACTTTTTCTCCTTATTATCACATACCCAAGAAGGCGGATTTCGTAAAATAGGTGTCACTCAAGACCTACTCTCACTTGTGACAGGTCTTGCTCACTATCTTAAAGTCTTGATTCGCATTGGTTTGACAGGTGCATTAAGTTTAGAAACAAGACACGACTCTAAATCAGTAGCTATCAATCAGTTCCTTAGTCAACTTATGGAATTAGCCAATAAAAAGAGACAATACAGCTTACATCAACAAGACTATACCATTGCTTCAGATCTCTGTCAATTCTGTAGAAAGGCTTGTGAAGACGCTTGCTTTCGATTCAAATCTTATATCTGGCACGATACTTGTTTTGCTTGCTCTCAATGTTGTACGCCATTACGTAATGAATACAAACAAGCGTATATTCACCAACAAGACTTGTCTATCCGTTGTAAAAGATGTATTAGACCAACAGATACTGGATACCTTCAAGGGGTCGAAAGTGTTTCTAAATTAAAGCAATCTTCTTTCTTGTTACAGCTTGCATTACGAAGATTATACAGTCTTCTCAATGTTCCAGGTAAGCCCTCATCTAATACACAAAATAATTTTGGTTACTTATATCTATACAGATCCTATGGTGATGTATTATGGTCAACCTAATGAACAATTGTTATCTCAACAACATACTCCACCTGTACAACAAGTAGCTCAAACCATCAAACCATCGCCACTATCGCAGCAGCAAGATATACCTAACGAAGAGATTCATCTTAAAGATATCAAACGTATGAAATCAACACACATGAATAGAAAAATGACCAATTCTCACCGTGTCGGTAAACGATCTACATTGATGGAAATTCCCAGCCCTACGACCGCTTATGTTTCTAATAAAACCGAAGTACCAACTAGCAGACCTTCTAGTATGAAGCATGATTTAGAAGGCGATTTATCTCAAATGAGTATCAGCAGCAGTACTACGAAACGATACACACATAAATACAACAAATCAATTCCCATGGCCAAGAGCTTTTACTTTTCTGAACTTGGTACATTACAGCATTTTATGTTGAAACATATTGCCGTATTGTATTTAGAAGAGATTTTACATGATTATTTCACCCTAGAAGAATTAGCGGATCTGATTGATGATCGAAAGAATTCGACGCTGTGGGGTAAGTTCGTGACGAGTTTAAAAGCAAGCGGTAATAAAAAAGTACCCAAATCGAAAGGTAACGTCATATACACATATAAGAGAGTGCAACTATTGAAGGTAGTCTATAGAAGAGGGAACGTTTGGTGTGCCTATTGATATCTTAGTGGAAAAGAATGGATGTGAGTCGAATTTGGGTATTGGACCTACACGTATCATCAAGATTCCTTCCTTTATAGACGAGAGTTTGTCTGCTATGAAACAAATGGATATGTCAGTTGAAGGCGTGTTTCGAAAGAACGGTAATATTCGTCGATTGAAAGAACTCAGTGATGAGATTGACAGAAACTCAAGCTCTGTTCAGTTTATGAATGAATCTTGTATTCAAATTGCTGCGTTGATCAAAAAGTTCCTTAGAGAATTACCAGAGCCTTTATTAACTTACAAGCTACATCGACTCTTTATTACTGCGCAAAGTAAGCCATTTCTTTTATCGTTTAAACATCGTTTTTGTTCATTGTTAAACTAGAGCTCGAGTCAGAAGCAGATCGTAAACGTGTGACACATTTAGCTTGTTGTTTATTACCTAAAGCCAACCGAGATACTATGGAAGTTTTATTTAATTTCATGCGATGGGTTGCACAGTTCGCTGAAGATGATAATGGTGGTGGTAACAAGATGCATATTGCCAATTTGGCTACTGTTATTGCACCCAACGTACTTTATTCCAAGAGCAAAGACCCTGTGAAAGATGAATCCTTTTATGCTATTGAAGCAGTCACCATCATGTTACAAAATGCGGAAGAATTTGCCACTGTACCTGAAGACTTTATTCCCCTTTTAAAGAATCTCTCCTATGAAGAGGGCGATATGGAACTGAACGTCCGACATATTTTAAAGAAATGTGAAATGGTCATGAAGATGAAACGATCTCAGAGTGCTGGTGGACCTATCCCACCTCAATTGCCACGACAACATTCATCACCTGCAGCTGTGACTTTGAACAATGATTCACAACCTCCTACACCGTCTTTAATTCAACAACAGTCGCCCTTGTCTTCTAGTCCCGTGGAAGAACTGACTTATCCTATGACACGTTCACATTCATCTACTCAACTTAATACGAAAGAAGGAGCAGAGAGTTTGATTGTGAATAATTTACTTCAATAAATTCTATAGATATCTTCTCACTTATATTATATTCCATTCCACCCCATCCTATCTTATACGATTAAACAACGAATTTTATTTAATGATAATTATAATAAAATAAAATGACCAAATGAGCACGTAGCATTTGGATGCTGTATTGCCCTGGTCAGATCGTGGTGCAAAGAGAAGAAAAAAACCCTTTTTGGATTAAAGGGAAAATGTACAAGGGGGACGTCAAAAGAGATGATACTAACTATTTGAAAAGTTTTGTTTGATGTGGAGAAGATGATTGACAAAAGGGACACCAAGTTGATCGGAAGCTTCGGATAACTGAGAATGGGCTAAGTAATCCATTTCAAGTAGGATACTTAGCACATATAGACGACCAACGGATAAGCCAAGCATCAATAGAGTTTCTTGCCTTTTTAGTAATGAATGTCGGCGGTAGGCTATTCAAAAGGAAGGACAAGGGATCGTTAATGGATTTTGGCATCTGGAGACGGTTGTGCATATCAAGACAAGAAAAACTATATAGTTGAGTGAAAAGAACGTTAGGGCGAAGATAGCATACCTGAGATTTACCGAAAGGTAGCCAGCCAAGTCGCCATCGTACACAACGAGACCGTTCACTTCTTGTCATGGGTATGTGAAGAATAGGATCGACGATTAGATCATTACGGCAATCCTATCCTATACAGTAAAGTTACTAGGATCTGGATGATGAAGTAAGTCGCAACGGTTTGCCGAAGCATGTTTGCGTGAAGCACTGGAGCCCGTGTGGTGGTCTAAAGTATCGGATCCATAATGACCTTCTTGGTGTTACTATTCCGATATGAGAAGACAGGTGCTTCCAAGGGATGTTCTATTTTTCAAAGCTGCAGTTATTAAATGTGCAAACGCTCGCCCCCCCCAAAAAAAAAAAAACAAGTGCGAGATTGTACCTTGTAAAGTTGTTCTTACGGATGTGTGCTATTAAATTATACAACTAAAATAAGTATCAGGGCCATAATCATGCTTTTTAAAACCAAAAAACAAACATGTACTTTATTTTCAAAGTCACTTAATAAAATTCGAGAGGTTACAGTTGCCTCTCCACATAAATAAATTGACTTGAACAAATCCTGCTTGTATACATGCATTTCAACACTACATGGCGCGTTAGAAAAAAGGTTATTATATTGAATTCTGCTAAAAATACTTAGATAGGCTTGTAAATATTGAAGTAACGAGGAGACTCTTGGGGTGCTCTCAACCTGTTGGGACTCTTTCTGTTTCACCCTTATTTGGATAGAATTAATCATCCAAATTTGGAGGAAATTCGAATTTCATCCAAATTTGGACGAAATAAAAGAGACCCAACTCCCCTTGGGTCTGTTTGCTAATTTCATCCAAATTTGGAATACCTATTCTGACCATCTATCAAAAAAAAAATTTATGCAACCTTGCTACTGTTACATCATTTTTTTCTTTCATAATAAAACCTTTTTTTGCGCAATGAATTTCAACAATAGCAAAAACAATAACCCAACTCGCCCCAGACAACGCGGTAGAAGACCTGGTCCTACCGTTTCCCAGTATGAATCTGTATTGCAATTCAACGAAGATCAGCCCAGCAATCAGCAACAGCAGCAGCAACAGAATGTTCATATGTCATTCGATGAATTTTCTGCCGGGATTTCTGATGGCGAGAATGATGAAGTCTCCAGAATTTCTGGACAACTCTCATGGCCATTAGCTGCCATTTACATTTTGCTTGACATCATGGGTGGCATTTACGATCTCTTGCGTCTCTCAAGTGACAACTCCTTTAAGAACTTTCTTTGGGAACACGGCTTCCAGTTGTTAATTGAGCAATGCCGCACCGAAGGTGTTAGCGAGAGATTTTTGTCAGCTCTGACATTTCAAAAAATGCAGCGAAAATGGAAGAGAATGAAAAGGGAGAACGCAAGACTCAAGAGCCTCAACAATTTGACAGGTATTGGGGGAGTACATCCAAATATCACTTGGCCATTTTATGATGATGTTGGACAAGTTCTCAAGAATGACAAAGACATCCATTGGGATGTCAATATTGAATCAATGTCTTT